>BGPT01001264.1:881-59533 GCA_003297045.1 Symbiodinium sp. clade C Y103 | reverse complement strand
CTTCGGCGTGGTTTCAACCCTGCAATGTTAAATAGGGAGCGCGAGGGTCCCTCTTATCCAGGTTTGCAAGTGGTGCACGATTCTTTCCACCCACAGTATCATCTAAAAATATCTATGAATACCTTTAAATACCTAATATAACCCGTATAACTTATGTAATAATATACACTGATACATACAACTGGAATGCCTGGGATGAAAGATTGAGAATGCAAAACACATTCGGATTTCACCTCGAAAAATGATCTACAATGGCGGTTGTGTTCCATATCTACCTGAGTGTTTCACGTAGCCTTTGGGAATGCAACCCAGCAGTGGGGGAAACAACTTCTCTTGCAGGATATATGGTCCACACATGGGGTAGAATACATCTTAGCTTTTGTTCATTGTGCTAGCCAATCTAGCCAGTTTGGATTTCCCAAGGGTAGCATATTGTCTAACATTATCAGATTATCTAATATTATGCTTAGCTTCACAATTAAAACCAAATCGCCTCACCCTTTTACCTTTCCGGCTTTTCGACCCCCCACTCCATCTGCAGACTTGTTTTGTTTACAACTGATCTCTCAGAGATTTCCGCGCTAACTTTGACCTGAGGTTCTGCACATTTTGTGCATTGGGATTGATGGTGTGTTCCTTGCTGCCGCCGCGCCAGTATGGCACGGGTCGCAGGAAGAAGCAGAGGTTGGCCGGCATGGCCACAGGGATGGTGACTTCCTGGTGGCTTCGGTGGTGAAAGCTGGTATTTCAAGAAAAAATGGATGTGTCTGAAAACGGAATATATACCTCGAAAGTTACATTGTTTATTGGAAAATGATGATAGACCCATGGGATACCCCATTTTCAATGTTCAGAAAACCCAAATGGAGATATTTGGCCAGCAGAAAAATCATGGTTGATGAAGTCCGATGTTCAATCCACCTGCTTTGATGGTGGAATCCAAGCTTGTTTTTGGAGAATCATAATTTTCTCCGTATTTTGCAGAAGTAATCCCATGTCAACTCCCCACTATTTCCTGACCAATTCATCATTTAATCGGCGCCTTCATCTCATCCCCATGTCCATTATGTCATTGGTTACCCAATTGCTTGGTGAAATCCATCATGGAATGAGTCAACATGTTGGTACCCAAAACACCTGCGGTGATCCACGGGGGTCTCAAACTTTTTACCCACAGGTACCCCAAACAAAATCCGCGAATGGGTTTGTCTGAAAATTGGATATCCCAAAAAAATCGCATGGCTGTTCATCGTTGTCCCTATCAAAATGGCCGTCGCTGGGGTATCCCCCATTTTCAGACACACCCAAACGGTGTCAAGTTTGACCCACCGCCTAATTTCAGTGTAACTTGCAGGTTAGATCCCCATGTCATTGCTGATGAACCCCCAAATTTCATAGGAGAAAATGATGAGCATGCAACTGGTTTGGAACAAATCGCACAAGATCCTCACTCTATCGTCAATGGGATTGATATGGATTGATAATGAGAACAATTCTGAAACCCATCAAGATGAGGCCCAGTTCAAAGGTTGCTTTGTAAACCTCTTTTAAAAGCTCCAATGATATCCACCACAAACCCAGACCTTGACCAAGTGAACTGTATAAGTCAACTTAGCCAATCTAAATCCACTATAAATCCATTTAAAGAAATCCCATTCAATCTGTAATTTTCTGGGTTAAAACACCTATGTTTGGTTTCGAAGAGGGGCCTCACCGCTCTCAGTGGTTGAGTCCTTGGGTCCCAAATTCCACCGCAGTCCTTGGGCCAATCCAACGGCCAGTCTGCCTTGGCGCCTTTGTCCGGGAACTTGCAGTCGCCGCTGGTCGCCGTTCCACCTCGATGCTCGATGGGGAGTGAAAAGGGGTGGCAAAAATGGGGAAAGAGTGGGATTTAACCATCAAGAACGGGGATTTAATGGGAAATAATGGGATTTCACATGATATAACCATGATCAATAGGGATTGAAATGGACTTTTATAGGCTAATCATGGGATTTAACCATCAATTATAGAGATTCAGGAAGGGAACACACGGATTTAAGCAGCAACGATAGGGCTTTAATGTGGGATTTCATGGGGATACAATGATTGTCAATGGGATATTATTCACCAACCAGAACTATTTGGGTTGTTCCAACAAAAATGTATATCCCAACTTAGTAGTCCCAATGAATTGGAATATAATGAAAACATATTTTGGTCTTAAGGGCACCCAATTCTGCAACAAACCTATAGATATTATATAGCAGCCACCTCGGTATATACATGGATTTCCGTGGCCAACAGTAGTACTTAAACCGGCTGTCAACATAATTTATTTTGCCGGTAAAAAATGGGACTTCACCTGCGAAGGAATTACAAAATGCTTCAAACAATCTGGTCTGTCACTGGTCAGCTGTTGGGATTCATCGCATGCTCTCTACTCAACTGACTCCAGTTGTGCAGCTCAAAATCTGTGCCGCACCTCTCAGCCTGTTCCGGTCCTGTTCCCCCTGAAAAAATCAACAGTTCAACATCCCAATCTTCCTTAAGCATCCTTAAGCCTTAAGCATCAACATTCAACACTTGGTATTGGTCTTCCTTTAGCACCTTATATACTCCCGCATTCCGACCCACTTGGAGGATCATTCCAAAAATAACATAAAATAACCGCTTAGTAGCCCTGGCGAACAAGTCTCCATTTCCTGGGCTTATTTCATAACTGGGTCAACCTCATAAACATTAACCGTTTACGTTGATTCATCATCCTTGGTTCCAGTAAAACCCCACATTCCTACCAATGGAGCTTTGTGAAAACCATCCAACATCATCGAGCGAAATGGTGGATTTTCCAGTCAGCCATGTCCGATCACGAGCAAATCCCATACAAAAATCCAACCCAAACCTGGAAACCATGGAAATCCCATGGAAATCCATGGAAAACCATGAAGATCCCCCCTGATTCCCATGCAAATCCAGAAAATTCACCCTGGAAATCCTGCCAGCTCCAGCACCTTGTGGCACCAGCACCTTGCTGCCCAGCACATCCGCCACCATGCGTTCGTCCGCGCGGTTCGCGTGGTCCACCAACTCCTGCGGTTCCCTGGCGTCCACCTGCAGAAGCCGCACCTAGTGGACGCCGGCCATGGAGGCGAAAAATGGAGGGAATGGTTGGGTCCAGGATGGGTGTAAAACCATAGAAAACCAAAAAAAATATGGGGTTATGTTATGGGATGTTGATGTGCAATGATGTGTAGTATAATAATATATAATAATATGTAATCATAAGTTTCGCCACTAACAATATGATGTGGGTTTGGATTGCAATGCGTGGATGTACCCACACCTTATGACCATCAACATATTGGGAACATGAGGATAAACTATAGGAGATGAGATGGATTTTGCGGGTTCGCAATTTTCAGACAATCCCCATGTCAAGATGGGTCAAAATGATCGGATTCCCGAGAAAATTGCTTGCGAAATACGAAAAATTAGGAATTTCAGATAATTTGAGGGTCCATTGGTATGCCATGTTGGATTAATACCCATAGAAAATTCACACTATAGATGAATAATTATATAGATTGCTTTCTCAGGATGTTTCTTTGTTCTTTTTTGATCTTCCATCCGCAACATGTTCAAAGTTTCGAACCCCAAGTTCTCCGGATGGAGAAGATAATGTTCCTATCCAAAAATGGGCCATGAACGTGCCAATATGCATGACGATGAAAGCGTAACACACATACAGTGCATAATTGCAAAGATATTAGTGATATTATAGACATGTACGATTCTACTATGCCCTAAGCATGACTCTCTTTTGCGTGTATATTACTGTGAACGGATATACCCCCGTTCCAGGTAAGCAATCACTGTGCTTGTAGATGATCACAACCAGGCTTGAAGTGTTGCTGCAGCAATGACCAACGGCATNCTGTGAACGGATATACCCCCGTTCCAGGTAAGCAATCACTGTGCTTGTAGATGATCACAACCAGGCTTGAAGTGTTGCTGCAGCAATGACCAACGGCATGTATGCAAACACGGTCCTTTTCCTTGTAATGGCGGCTTGAGCCAAATATGTGATTGGCAAGCGCTAGTCTTTTGAATTGTGGTGTTCACCCCTATGTACTTGGACTATGTTGCATGGGGTTCCCACCTACATCCCTTTGACANAAATATGTGATTGGCAAGCGCTAGTCTTTTGAATTGTGGTGTTCACCCCTATGTACTTGGACTATGTTGCATGGGGTTCCCACCTACATCCCTTTGACAATTACAGTGTATATACACCTTATATTGATATATCCCTTGTAACATAATGCACATATCCTGTATACAAGTCGATCCTACATTCTGTCCTCCTGCCCCGCGCCTGCGGATCAAATGCATCCATCACCTTGGGAACTCGTCCAGGCTTAGCCGCAGGTGGAGAAAATAAGGGCTCGAGGGTCGGTTTGACAAGCCATTGATCTGGAGAAATTATGACAAATCATCACACTAATGCAGTGTTTGCTAGCTAGAACTGTGGGACAATGAAAAACCCAGTTTTTGTTGAGTAAGTTCCATTCTTCCTGATTGAAGGCCCCATTGGGCATCTTCATCACCACAAATGTCCATTTCCCAGCAGTTTATTGTCTGGTTAGTAGAGGTGTCACCATGTGTCTGAGGGTCTAACATAGAACCTGTAGCAAACCCATCACTTGCAATTACATCGGCAGGCATAGCTCTTATCTTCCAAAGTCAGTTGTCCGATTTTCCGCATTCCAACTGATACCTCTAGGTGCGCAAATTCCCCAGGGCCCCAGGAGGTTGCCATCCAGTTGCCAGTTTCATGACGGCAGGTTTCAACACCGCATATCTCGAGTCGTCCCTCATCCGGGTGAAGTGATCTCGGCTCATACGGTCCGGGCACCAATGAACCTGAGCATGGGGAAAATCTTCAGCGGAAACCTTCAGTTTGTTTGGGTGTTTTTACATGGTTCACCCCTAAATCTGTTGTGCTTTCCATGTTTTTCTGGTTTTTCCCATCATAAAATTCTGGCAGAGGAGGATGTGAATCTTCAAATCAAGGGTGCCATGGGCTGCGGGGCTGGGTGTGGGGGAAATCAACCATGGATACCCTCTGATAATTAAAAAAAATCGCTGGAATTTGTTTGAATTTATCTCATTTAGTTACATTATGTTACGTATGTTACATTATTTTCCCAGCTATAAACCTCCACTTATTATAGGAGATTTCCCAGCTAGCCTTGTTTGATTGCCGGAGGGTCTCGACACCAAACCTGCTGTGCACCAAGAAGACATCAAAGTCTTTCTCGAAAATATTGAATTGGGTACACCGGGAAGTGGTTCACAATGGGATTCCAGGTTGACAAAGGTACCACAAGGAATCTTGGAGTCGAAACACGGAGATATACCAAGGGAGTTGGAGCTCAGCGGAAAGGGCAACCAAAAGGGGTCGTCAACCTCATGTTTCCCTCCAATAGGGTTCCAAAAACAACCACCAATGTTTGTTGCGTAAATCTTCATCTTGATGGTGACAATCTCCACTTCTGTCTTTCCAAATTAAAACTTTTGGTCCCACCCCTGCTGTGATTTTGTTGCAGGTGACTTGGCAAAAAGGTACGTTCACTGGCCCAAAGTCAAACCTATGGAAAGAAAAAAACACCTGGGAAATGTCCAAGAAAATATTGAAGATGTGGATTCACACTACCAAAATTCAGATTGGACCCACAGGAATGATGTGATGTACTACCCCACGATACTAAGGCAAAATCTATTCAAACATATTCAAACTATTGTAGATTGGCTTTCGGGGAATCGATGGAATCATATACAAACCAGAAACAGCAGAGTAAAAATTCTACATGTCTTTTATGTCTTTGAGTAATCATGGCTATCCTCTGGTAAAGTAACATAACTATGGGAATCACCATTTCTAATGGGAAAAACCACTATAAATGGCAATTTTCAATAGCTACGTTTAATTACCAGAGGCTAAATTTCTTTATTTTCAGAATCCCCCATGTGGTCAATCGCTCTGCTGAAACCAGGGAGCGAAGACCAGGTCCTCTCGCGAAAATAAAGCAAAGTAACCTCGTCACGGATGCATGGGTCCGAGAAAAAGGTGGTGCCTCCCAGTTCTAAGTTGCTTTGTAGTCCCCAATAACTACAACTATAGATCACCATAGATAATATGTGTATATATATATATATGATTATATATATATATACATCAAAAATCCTAGCTATTGGGAGTTATATATAAACCAACTGTATGGACATCACCTTGTATAACCTTGAAACGACTTCTGGCTGACATTTCGACCAAGGAAGAGGGGAAAAAGCAGACCCCAAGAACTTCCCAGCTAAGCAAACATCAAAGTTCCGTCGTCTCACGTGGTCGAAGTGGTCAGCCAACTCTTGGAACTCATCTGTCAACATCTACATCCATGTGTACAGGTTTGCATCTCATATTTCTGAATATATTCCCTGATGATTTCTGTATTGGTGTAGGTCTACGATCTACGGCTGAGACTAGGCTACTATATAGATATGTGATGAGCACAAGAATGCGGGAGATATTACTGCAGTACTATTTTGTTCAAACATCATGATGTCGCTCACATGTGGAAGCCCAAACGCCATAGATCCATCACCGCGTTCCAGGGACAAAAATATAATCTTTTGGATTTTAGACCCAACATAGTGCTACACACTCTCCCAGTTGCCTATTTTATGTCCATACCTACAGAAGGCTTGTCGACATTGGTTTGCACACTGATGTTTTTTTTCTCCAAAATTTGGCCATTCATGATGGTGAACTGCGCATGAATTTGCATGTTTGAGCTGGTTGTATACAATCATATATCCCTATGATGATTATATTCTACATTATATTATATATATAACTATATATAACTTATGTATACATTATCATTAAAAATCATTAGATTTTATTATGCATAAACAAAAAGATTTGTCTATGCCATTGCCAATCCTGATGTCATGCCCTGTCCATCGAGGTACAGGAGGTCGAGGGCAGATCCGCCTTCGCCAACTGTGAAGGACTGCGACAGTCCACGGCTTTGGCTTCCAGCTGTGGACCTAGCTAAGCGCCCAGGGAGACTGGTGGTAAATGGGAAAACGATTGGAAAATCATAGGACAACACGGGAAAAAAACGTTGGGAAACCATGGAACAGGGTATGTTTTAAAGTGATTTTTTGAGAGGAAACGATGGAAAGTGTGTTCAAAGAATGGATGCTTAGAGACTCAAGCTGGCTTGTGTGCGAGTCACAAGGGGCTGGAAAAAATGGTCAAAAACATTCAAAAACCAAATTATGCTTTGGTTAACTTTGGTTCAATTTGCTTGCCTTTAAAACTCCATTTATTGGTTGATCAAGACTCCACGTCTGTCGCACTTTTGTGGATTGCTTATATTTGTTTATCCAAGTGCCAGTCGCCAAATCTCCAAATCAACGCCCGTGATTTCAACCACTTGGAGGACCATCCCGCGAATCTCAACTGGTCTGTGGGGGTCAATAAATTTAAATGTTTGTCCTTGGGAATAGGTCCTTGGGGGTGCAGCTCATGTTCTCAGTGGCTATTTCTTACAGTTGTGGGGGGGTATATCCCAACTTATGGTGGTCATCCATGATTGTATCTACTAATAAGCCAACTGCACCACCCCAAGTCCCCAAGTCCCAAGTGGGGTGATCCCCTTGATCCCTGGCTTACCCACCATGCCCCTTTTCCCACCTGTCTGTGAGGCCGCGGAGAGTTGTTCCGCGATGCTGGGCAAAGTCTTCATCTGTTTCAAGGAGAAGCGACCCGAGAAGACCAACCTCAAACCTGCAGTCATGGAGGTGTGAAAACCCCTGTGAATCATCCAGTCGTCATGGATAACCATGACAAAATGTATTGAAACAACCATCGGTTTTACCAGGGGATCCCCCATTTTTCAGAAACCACCATGATATCTCGAACTAGTCTATGGAGCAATGGGGGTTATAACCCAACATGGTTACATGATGAGTTTTGAAACAGTTGATTACGGTTCCTCGGATGTACATCCAAGTAGGCTTGAAGGTATGGTAGGAAAGACATGGAGTGCGAACTTCTGCTTTGCTTGTTTCTGGGGGTGTGAAGTTGTGAAATTTGAAGGTTGAATTCAATTTCAGGAGACTGCACATGTTTTTTTCACGCTGGTTCACTATGAGAATTCAACCAATACCCATGGATAATCCACCAAACATGCATATACAGTAGATGCTTTAACCGAAACGTTAAATTCTTCCTTTGTTTTCCGAGTGATCCGAGTGCAATACCCAAACAACGTTTGGCCAGTCATCCAAGCAGGTCTTGTCCAAGAAACTAAGATGGAACTCCCCAAACAGAAGCTGGAAAGTCATATATTTTGGACGCTTACTGTGCCATCCACACATGGATAGACATGTGGAATGTTGGGTGATTTGTTCCATGGCCAAGTTAGACGCCCGCGGAAAAACTCCAAGAAATTGACGTGTGACCCAGACAAGAAGAGCTAGATATTGTACACGACGAGGAATATATAGAGTTAGATAAGGCCCAATGTGACTTGCTACTGATGGGTTTTCAACCAGGCTTTGCCACATGTCTCAACTCATCTTGGGAAACACTCAAACACTCTCTCAGCTAGATCATCCAGTTGGATTGTTTCAAATCCATAATATGCATTTGATCAGCTGTGACTGTGAAGTGAAGATCAAGTCACGTTGACTGCATTCGTCCCTCATACGAATTTGTGATACTGTGAATTCCATGCAGTCCCTGACTTGCTGACATGACATAATGTTTGGAGACCTGTCTTTGCATTCACTTGATCCAAAGACAATCTAATATCCCCATCTTGATGGCAGATACACTCATAATCACTACCCAGATTTGGTCCAAGAAATCTTCGACTTATTTGAGCTATCGCATGAAATGGTAGGTCTCTTACTGTAGGTGCATTTTCCATCTGGAAATCCAACATGGCAATCGACATTTCCCCCATGTCTATTCAATGCAGGTGTTTACTCAGCCCTCCAAGCAGGTCCAAGAAACTAACATGGAGACCGCAAGGAAAAGATCAATTTATCCTCCATAAATGGAGACCAGAAGTCCATAGTTGCTCCATTTCCAAGCAATAAAATGGACAAAAACTGGGTACCAGTAATTCAGCACATTTTATTTAATTAATATCACAATGATCAGAACATATCCGAAAACCAATATGGTAATCTATAACGGTCCGAATGGTGGGAAAGTATAGAAGCTGCGCGTCTATCACCTCTGGTCGGTGCCTTCAACCCCTAAAAAATATGCTCCTCAGTTGGCATTACCAGATCCCATTTCCAGGCAAAGAAAAACGGAAACCATGATCCAAGCTTTTGGGAATTCCGTAGAATCACCAACCAGAGAATTGTTACGAGTGAAATGATGAATTCTCTCCGAAATAATTGTGTGATGTTTAAAAAGAAAACTGCGCACCAACCAGACATCACTAGCTGGTTTTTCAAGGTTTCCCTACTATGGCTTATCATAATCCCACCTCATAACCAGCCATAACCAGCTAGTATCATCCTCTATTTCATATTCAACCAATAAAAATCCATGGTAGTATAATTGTATACACTGTATATATATATATATATATGTATTGTTATAGATTTATATAATATATATATATATAATAAATTATAAACCAAATTGAACATAAGCCCAATACATTAGCTAGTAATCTAGTATAAGTCCCACCAAATTCACCAGTCAACCGGGCTATAATGTTCATGGTTTACATCATCTCAAATCACATGGTCAACCTAAATTGTCGCCCATTTCGTTCGTTGATTTCCCAGCTAGACACCTCCATTTCGTTCAGGGACTTTCCACAGGACAAGAAGGGTACTTCATAAAATGTGTACAACTCATAAATCCAACCCATTATCCATCTAACCAAAAGTATAACTGTGTTTCACTGGCGTATAACCCATAAATCTTACCAATAGTAACCAACTTACAGTTTTTTTTCCATTCAACCTCCATTACCTTCGGGGATTGTCCATTGACAGCCAGGTGTAGTTACCCAATAGTTGGGTAGTTATATCCCATTTATATCCCATGAATACTAATTATCCCTATCAAATAGCATGTTTCATCCCTATTGGTGATGGTGAACTCCCATTACCCTCTGGCAATTTAACAGTTTGCTATTGAAAATTGCTATTAAAGTGGATTTTCCTATTAAAATGGTGATTTTCCATAGTTATGTTAGTTTACCAGAGGGTATATCCCATATTAATGCTCTCAATATTGCACCTATCCCGTGATTCATCCCTATTCCTTGATGGTATAACCCATGAATCGAACCCATTGATCTATTCAATAGAAAACATAGCTATGGAAAGTGACCAATTTAAAGATGAATTCTGATGACCCATTTCAGAAATAGTGATTTTCCAGCTCACTATCTTCAATAACCAGAGGGTAACGTTTTTCCATCTGAACCAAGGCGCAGGTCTCGTCTCGCCTCGCCATGCGCTGCAACAAACTTTGTGCTGCCTGGGACAGGCGCACCGGACCCTCGGCCGCTTCCTGACGCGGCTGGAACCTGGCGCACGACTGGTGATACATTGTGTAACAGCCTGGTGACTTATGGTTGGGAAATGGGGATTATATGGGATTTATATGAAGATTTGATGAAATTTATATCGCATTTACAAGGGGATTTAATGAAGTCTATACGGGATTTGTTTGGGGATTTACTGAAATCTATAGGGATTTAGTGGTTTTTGAGAGAAAACGATGGATATAACAAGTTAGTAAGTGGGTTCAAAGCCCACTTATTATGTAGGGTAAGAACGGTACGTAGGGTAGATGTACTGTATATTGCAAGTAGCTTTGCGGTGATAACCGGGATGGACTCGGGTGAACCACCAAGTATGACAAAAATGACAAATGAGAGTAGGAGTAAAATCCAAGGAGTCTTCCAGTGCCAGGGTTTGATCATGTTTGATTCTTTAAGGGCCTCCATGGAGGGTGAAAGGCGACACAATCATTGTAAGAGAGCCACCTTGTGAATAAGTGTATATTATATATTATGTATATATATACGTACACCTGTCAAGACAGGGAGAGAATAATCCTAATTGTGGAAGTGAATATATTAAGAATAAAACCACCAAAGAAGGGGACATAATCATAGTCAGTATGTAAGTGGGGCATATCAACAAACTTAAAGTGGAATAGAATGGTGATATGACATGACCATACATGACCTTCTTCAACTAACCGAATGTTCGATTGCCATGTTTGGTGACTGGATGATATATCAACACAACGCAGGGGATGAAACCATCTACAACAATCCCAGGTACCATGACCATCCCGCTACCAAAACACCACCCATAGAAAAACACATCTCCGGAAAAGCCATGGGAATGAACAAATCCACTTCTTTTTGAACAGGTTTTGGGGGAGAAGGAGATGTGTTCCCCATGGTCTTCCTTACGTTTTCCACTGCCTGGGCGCCACGGTCTCTTCCAAGTTGGGCGAGGCAGCGCTGCGCAGCGCCGCTGCGGCGCTGGACCACAGCAGCTGCTTGGCTTCGCGCAGCAGCAGCTCGCGGAAAAAGAAGGGCTGCGGCAGCTGATCCGCCAGCAGGTTGCGGCTGCGGACGTATCTGCGGATGGGCTGAGAAGGTGAGGCCAAGGAAGGATCATGGTATATATATATAATATATATATATATAACTGGGATATATAATGATATATATTTATATAATAATATATACAGTATATATATATATATACATAGGCTTTGAATTGTCTATGATATCTACAAGGTGAGGCCTCCAAATGACGAAATCGAGACAAGTGCACTTAGAAGTTGCTTTACCAGTTGAGTAGGGGGTTAACATAATGAACTACTTCATGGGGTTATAAACCAACAAACAAAACTGGGGGACCCTCACCTTTTTGGATGATGGATGGTGATGGATGGGATGGGGATGAGAAGTTCTGGATGGGGATGTATCTGTGGATGAGGTTTGATGATGGAGATGGGATGGGGATTGGGAAGGTGGGGATGAGAAGTTTTTTCTGTGAATGAATAAACACAGTGGACAAGCACATTGAATTAAGCATGAATGATTCAATTGCCTATATCTATGGTAGAGATTGCTGGCCCTGGTGGGAGGTGGAGATAGCCACGGCTCGCTCTCAACCAATTTTAGAAGGGAAGAGCGTGTAAAAACATGAACTCGCTTAAAAGTATGTGTGTATATATATATATATATATATACATATACACTATATGATGTATATAAGGTGAGGCCTTCCACCCCATTGTGTTTGTTGGTTAAGATTCACCCATGAAGACTACTTCGTTCCCATAAACCCAAACGTTCACCAAGTGAACGGTGCGCTGCCACGGCGCCTCAGCCGTTCCACCTCCGGAACCACATCTGGCAGCCAGGCCAGCAACAGCCAGCGGCAGCCGTCGATGTTTTCGCTGACATCTGCACGGAACAACAGGAAGCTGGGCCTTCAGCTGGCAAAATCGTGGTTCACAGCCCATATGGAATTTGATGAAATCCCCAATCCCAATGGTTCTTGGTTAGTCCTAGGAATCCTAGTAGAGTTTCAATCTCTGTATTAAATACATATAATATATATATATATAGAGATATCCCGTAAACCGTCCCAGTAACCAGCCACGACCGGGGGCGAGGTTTTTTGTCATACCAAATTGGGGAATAAGCCAACAATAAACCCGATTGAGGACTGCTCTTGATTGGTCTTACCTGATTGTTACTGGTTTCTATCTGTTTATGTTGTATGTCGTATAACCGGGCTATAATATGATTGCTACCTATTCCATCCTATTCCCAACTCAGTAACTGGGATGCATATCCTAGCAATCTTAGTACAACTGACTAGTATCCCAGGTTAATATCTCACCGATTCCTGTGTGATATCCTGTGATAATCCCATTTGGAGAAAGCTCGCGTCCGCAAATTCCTTTTGATGCTGTCTCTGTCACAATCTTTGTTGATTTATTGTCTCGAAGTGTTGCCGGTGCCAGGTAAATACATCAGCTCCTCCCAGGGCCCCCAATGAAAATGATGAAGAGTTTGAAATCCCTCTGCAAATCCGAGGGACTTATCAGGCTCCAACAAACCTCGCAGGGCACGGCATGGCACGTCATCAGGCAGTGACGGGCGGCCATGGTTCATCGTGGTGTTGGTACGTGCACAGCTGGGGGACACTCTAACTCCCCACAGAGAGTCCGACATGTAATCTTTGGTTGTCAGGAAAACTCCTGGGTTTTATGATAGAGCATGTTCCCATTTCCCCAGCTGAAACTCAATCAAAATGAAATTCTGACCCCCATCCCCTGGACCCCCCAACCTTGCACACAGCGCGCGAACTCCTTGTCTAAAGCTTCGCCCTCGCAAGGGGGTAAACTGCCAGAATCATGGCTTCGTGGACTTTTAGGGTCCTCCAGAGTCCTCCATATCCTCCATTTTAAGACGCATTCAGCTACCAGCGGTTCTTGGCGACCCAGAATGATTCTCAAAACTGAAACAAGAACCCCTTGTTTGTGGAGATATCCTGGTGAAGTCGCTAAAACTCATGATTTGGCTTTGGCTCCCTACATTGCCACTCCAGCATCACAATTTTTGTGCCCTCTTCCAGTTAACCTTCCCGATCCAGATCGGCATCGTTTTGGTCAGCCTCATCCGGCATGGAATTGGCCAGTGCCAGCGCATAGCGCTCACCCTCGCTGGATGACTTCTTCGTAACAATGGCCTCCACGCACAACGCGCAGCGCAACGCTCAGCCAAAAGGATCGGGGGTCAAGTTTTAGGACACCTAGTGAAGCCCGTTTGCTGGGTGAAATCCAAACTATCTCTGTTGGTGACATCCCAATTTGCCGTCTTAAACCCATGCTTGATTCTTAAAGTTCCAAGTTGTTCACTGGTCAAAATCACAATTCTACTGGTCAAACTGCAAACTGATCTAAAAAAAGTGTGCCCAAAATCGAGCGATTTATCATAGTTCTTCAATTGTCATCCATTGTGGTATTCCTATGTTAGCACAAACCTGTTTGTTAAACTGTGATTTGGAATCTTGTCTTGATTAAATCCATATTTCGTGTTCGTCGCTATGCTTAATCAAATCCCATCTTTCACCGTCACCCATATATCCTGCCGGGAAAGTATGATTTTTGTTGGGCTTAATCATTATTGTCCCTTCAAAACTCCAATTTCTACTGGGTCAAATCCACCCATGTCCCCTAATTAAACTATTCATCACTTGATTAAATTTAGTTGTTGACTAAACTCTCAAATCAAAATCCCACCACTTTTTGTTGGTCAAACCGTGTCATCAATTTAGTTTTTGATGAAACATCCCAAATCAAAATCCCACAATTTTTGTTGCTCAAAGTTTGTCATTCGAATTAATTCTTGCTTAAGACATCTCAATTCACAATATTCACAATATTCACAATATTCACAATATTCACAATATTCACAATATTCACAATGTTCACAATATTCATAATCCATATTTCTTAGTTTTTCAACATGTTGAACCCCATTGAACCCCCCCTTTCTGTTGGTCTTCTCCCCAGATCCCCACCTTGATCCCTCGCAGGCAGCGACTCCGAGCAGCGCGCAAGGTCTGTCGCAGCTGGCCGTCCACTGAGTCGGCCATGGCGGCCAAGGCGTGGCGAGTTGATCACGAGAATCACTCCAAATTGAGGGATTGTTGAGGGATTATTGGTGCATATTTGAACAAATTTAAACATATTATATTAATGTACATTCACTTCAAATTGAGGGACTTGAAGTTCGCATTTTTGGGATTTTAAGCCAGCAATATTCAAGCCAGCAATATTTGGGGATGATAGGAAAGTGTTGTTTCCTGGATGATTTAGATGATATTTATATACGTATTTACATGTATATTTGTGATTTGTGTGTATATGTTTACCTGGATGATATTAAATCGATAAATCATCAGAAAAGTGTTTCCAGAATAGATGATACACTCACATATATATATATATACTAAAACAAACAAAAACAAATGTCCAGATGTCCAACATGTTCAAACCGGTCGATCTATTTTGGGGTTGCTATGTTCGGATATGTTCAGGATTTTAAGCCAGCAATGGAATCTGGAGCCACCTTTTTTGGGGGAGATTCTAAGCCAGCGATAGTTATGATGTATGATTCATTCTTGCCAGTCGAATCCAGCAGAACGCGGGGATTCAACCAGTAAAGAAGGATTCGAGTCATTAAACCTGAGATACCAGCGAAAAATTGAAATCGAACATGATGGAAGTACCCTGTAAAGTGTAGAGGCTTCCTTGGCAGCCTTTGAGCCCAGCCCTGCATGGTATCCCACGGTATCCGCCAAGTTAAGGCCTTGTGGAACCCGTAAATTCGGAGGATCCCGTATTGAAACGCCATTGGTGATGGGTTGCCATTTGTACGGCTGGCGAAGGGAAATTCTGATGATGTTACATTTTGTTGAACATACCCTCTTGTTATTTGACATAGCCATGGAAAATCCCCTATAAATGGAGGTTTCTAGCTGGGAAAATCATCCAAAATTAGCCATCTTCCATGGCTATGTTAAATAATCAGAGGGTAACATTTGACTTTCCAGTTGCTCGGCTAGATTGTGACATGATGTCAATTTTGCTGGATGAACCCTATGCCTATGCCATCCTATGCCCATCTCTGGGAGTTCCTGGTAGGTTGCGTACCACGTAACACTGGGATGAAGTGTTCGAAGTCCTTTTGCATCGAAACTATTGTGGCAAAGTTGGAATGGCTACCATGTGGCAATTTGAGAGTTTAGTACGAGCTTACTATTAAAATCACAATTAGAATACAGTAATAGGTACTGTAAATCGTTCAACTAAATGGGAAATGGCTTCCATAGCTGTTTTGATTGATTTCCGGAGGGCATTTTATATCATACTCCACTGGTTAATCACTTTTCTTTCACCATTGAAGTTGCTACGAGTATTTTCGGGGTATAGGCCCGATTTCCAGACACATGCTTTTGACTGGGGTAAACCTTGAAAAACTTCAGGTTCACTCCTTGAAATCACGGGACAGACCCCCTGCGTGCTTTGTTGATTCATATCCCACAGCAAACATGGTTATGCCCATTGGAAAAGCAAACAAATGTGCAAAACCATGTCTTTATTGTCTTTATTCATGCATTCATGTGTATGTGCCAAGTATATTATATATATATACATATATATATATATGTACATATTAATTATATGTATATATATGTATACATATTAATTATATGTATATATGCAATAATAGCAATGATTGCAGACATGTGGTACAGTCATTATGCATCTATATACATATATACGTATGTGTATGTATATATATATATATAATACACATATTAATATAGATGTTTATGTCTACACATCCCCATACACTTGGGAACGGACCGCCTCCCCATCCCCCAACCTTCTCCGGTAGTCCAGCGATCTGGGCCACATTGTGGCCGTGGGAGGCGGGACAAAGTCCTTCCGCGAACGTCAGGGAGAGTAAACAAATATGGGTCTGATCAACATGGTTTTATCATGGTGTGTTATGGTCTATCATAATCTATCATGGTTTATGAGGGTTTATGATGATTTATCTAAACATAGAATATATCCCCCGAATTTGATGGTTGAAAAAAACATGTTCCTTCCTTAGAATGGCCATATGGGGTATAGCCCATTTCCAAGCACACCCATATTTTGTCCATGTTTGGAAACATCATTGGGCCAGCTCAGTATACTATTCAATTATTCTCATCCACTGTTGTTGAATTGGGGAAGCCTCTATCAATCCACCAACTGCTGGAAAAAGGACATCTATTGGTTTTGATCTCCAGAATGGCAGTTCTTGACCCAACTGGTATGAAGAGAAAAAGCAATACATGCGGGGACTCTACCCAGTACATTGCATCAATATCGGATAATTGTTACCGAGGGGATTGTTGAACCCGAACTGGGAAGAAAACCAAACTGGGATTGAGACAAAGGATATGTGACTCCACAAAACATGGAGATTTTGCTCAGAATCACAGGAAAATAAAAGCTTTCCACCTCGTACGTTGTTGATGTCATGGAACCTTTGCATTACACCATGGATTGTCCTACGCAAGCAAGAGGTTTGCAGTCAAATTCCGCATGACCCTTCCGAGGGGTTCAAATTGCCAAAGAATACCTAAGATGTGAATGTAGAAACCTATGTCAAACAACCAAAAGCAGGGTGGAACATAAACATAGCCCCTCTGGTAATGAGCTAATGAACATGGCCATTTACAACTGATTTACCTAATGGAAATGGTGATTTTCCAAACCGTAAATACCCGTAAATCATAATGAGTGTACATTGGCATTTTTCTTTGCCGCATTGACCCTACAGGTTCATTTGGAATCCCAGCTGTTAGCGGTAACTAGAGACAGGAAGGTAGGATTTCGTGAACTGGCCTGGGCCAGGTGAAAGAAATAGATGGGATGTTGAAAGGATAATTGTGGGATACCCTCTGCATCTTATTATCTGTATTCCCATCCCCTGGTTCATACTAAACATGCCCCAGAAACCACAATCTAGTAGGGGATGAAACCACATCTTTGGGGATGTTTAAACTTAGGGTTTCGAGGACAGTACATACGTGCATGTCACATGTATCCTGTGCTTAACAACCCAAAAATAGTCCCAGAATGGTCAAGTTCTGTGGGGATGTGTTCAGCACAAGCCAATCAAGCGTGGTCAAAGTTGGTATGGACCCATAACCACCTCATCATGGGGATTTTTGTTGGCCACTTGTTGAATATCCAGGGGTATTCAAATGCTGTGTGTATATAGATAATTATATATACTATTATATATAGAATACAATAATGAAGTTGTATCAACTTACTATCTAATAACATCTAATAACTTTGTTTACTGTAACATACTGTAACCATGAATTCCAAGTCTTGTTAGCATCCTCCCAACCAAACTCTTCCTGGAAGGAACTTGTACAAGAACGTCATCTCATTCGTCACGTTGTTCACCGAGGCGGCCATGTGAAAAGGTGCCACCTGCTGGGCTCTCTGAAGATTTGTGTCCCCCGTGCCCAGTGTTTGTTGCTTTATACCCTCTGGTAAACCAACAGTTTGCTATTGAATATGGTCATAGAAATAGTGGATTTTCCCATGAAAAATTGTGATTTTCAATAGCTATGTTAGTTTACCAGAGGGTACCCCCCAAAAAAAGATCCGAAAAGTCTACCAGTCTACCAAAAGTCCAACATTTAATTGGATGTATCTAAACTTAGCTATCGAATGCTATTGAAAGAACTGGGGCACCACCTTAAGCACTATACAAGGTTGTTAATTGCGTTTCTTGGGGATGTAATCAAATATCAAAGAAGAATAGGGATACAAATGGATATGATTATGATACAGTGCTGAACGCCAATAGGGATATGGGGGGGATATGGGTTTGTCTTGAAATTTCATATTTGATTATCATTCTCTATTCCTCATTATGTCATGACCATGGATGTTTTTTTAAACCATTTTAGAGATGTCGGACAAACGCATATGAATATATAAATTTAAATCCACACAAGCCATGTTTGTGCAACAAAAACCGTGATACAAGATGGTTTGTAATGTCTGGAACGCCAACCTTGGCTAAAAGTAGTGACGTCCTTTTTTAAAACCTGGATTGGTACAAATGAATATGCTTCTCAACCCTATTTCATCCCAATCAACAAATCTGCAAAGTCCTAGGAACACCCGTGCAACAACACTTACAAATCTTACAAGCAGTACTTGGAAGCGCATCTCATGGAATGGTTCAGTGGTTCATGAACCCAAAAACACGTCTTCAATTCCTGGGCTTAGCACCAAAAAATGGCATCCACAAATCAAGCCCAAGAGTTGATTCAAATGAATGGCACTCCAAGTTTCATGGGCATTTGTTAATCATTTGTTTATTGTTTCACACACCTGAAATAAGTCATGCGGATGATTCCTCCAATCCTAAGCATCATTCATTGGGCTTGGCCAATGAGGTCGTCCCTTGTCCATTGCTGGAAATCCCATCTATCCAGCCACACATCTCACCTGCAACTTTAAAATCAGAAATCACCTTCTTCCATTGCATGCAACCTCATATTCTTCCTCAACATTTCTCAACATCCCAGTTTTTCTGCTCCAAATCTCCCAAAAAAACGTCAGTTACCCCAAGAAATTGGCCCTGAAAACCCTCCCCTCTGCTACGCCCAGCCCTTGCGTTCCACCTTGGCCGTGTCCTCTACGGCCTTCTTGGAGACGGGATGGTAATGGGTGGCAAAGAGCACCTCAGCTGGAGGTGAAGCTCACGAAAATATCGGGGAAATATATGGGTTTCATTGGGTTTCAATAGTCGATTGTTTGGATGAATTGGGGCACCCCCATGACTTAGGAAACCTCCATATGTCAAGAGAAATCTTAGATAAAAATGGATGGACAAGTTCCATGTTCATCTTTTTCAGAAAAATGCGAATTGAAACATCAAAAGTGGTGACTGTACCATTAAGTGGTGTTGAATTGAATCATCAAAAATCATGTTACAGCGAGAAGGGGCATTTAGGCCCAGTTCACCAGTGGTGGTTCATGGTGATCTAGCCATCAGGCACAAGGATACAATGAACAACAAACATAAAAAAAACCCAGTTTCAAGGTGGACATAACATGATAACCTCCGAAATGATGCTTGGTTCGACGGTTGGGACTCAGGTTAGGGAGGAAACCATCCAATTTTGGGTTAAAGCCATCGATTTCCATATGTCAAAGCCACCAAAGTTGGGGATAGATCCGGCAAAATAGATAACAACATGGGTGATTGAAGCATGAGAATTCAATCCTTGCAGTTCGCAATGCACTTCGCAATAGGGGCAAACAACGAGAATTTGGCGTTGCCCCACAACAACTTGGTGAAATAACTAGGGATGGAAGAACCATTTCTTGTAAAGTGAATTACCACCTTAGTGGTTAAGAACCCACATGAACTGGGGCGTGAACCATGTCGAACTGGCGTCTACTCAGTTGAAATTTAATGCATACCAATCTGTTCTTGGATAAATCCCAGTTTAAGATCAACCCAATTTTGGCACACCCCAGATGTCATATAGGCCATCTATCCGATAATTCATTTGTTGCTTGTTTGTCCTCCGTCGCATCATATCTTGGCATTTTGGTTGGTTCGTAGTTCCTGGTTTTCGTTGGGAATATGAATGCAACCATAGCTCCAAACTATTCCCTCCATTCACCACCGGATAGTCACATCCCAATATTTGGCTATATGTGGTTCCGATATCCGCTATGGTTCCAATAGAGGGTACTATTGCATGGTTTGAACTCCTGATAGACGATCCAACTCCAATTGGGTGTTCCCACATTCCATGTGCCAGGGTCAAAGTATGTACTATGGAGGATGGTCATTCGATAATCATGAATGGATTCCTTTCACTGAGTAAATTAACCCCTATTGAGGGGGCGGATGACCATCTTCTTGTATGGAAAAAATACTCCAACTTTTTATCATAGTTGAGGTGATGTTTCTCCCTTGTATTTCCATTCAAATCCCATGAAATCATTGTTTGAAAAAGGGAAAGGGAAAGTAAACCATATCACTTTGCTATAGCACATATTTTGAATCCTCATAATGGGTACATAAATCACAATGGAAAATGCATTCATGACCATCTCCCCATTATTGGCCTAAGATACTCCAACTGTTCATTATACTTGGTTATTCATCCCCTTCTCCGGCAATATCCCATGAAATCCCCATGTTCAAAGGCTTAGGTTCCATTCAATCCAACTATTGACCTGAGTTCAGCTTATAAGTTTAATTTATAACGCTTCAATTTCACCTTGACTATTCCCATGAAATCGCCATGTGTAACTTGACCCTGGCACTCATAATATAGTAGAGTGTTGGCTATATAGGTCCATTATATCCCTATTCATATCACACTAAATCACCAGGTTCAATGGCTTAAATCTCCTAAATCACCTAAATGTCCCATTGAAATGGCAATTTCTAGTTGATCTTCCAGTTAAAAAGTGCTATTTTTAGTAAATCCACCAAAGTTCTCCAAATTCCAAATAAATCCACCAAAATGTAATAATGTATAGGATAAATATCAGTTTACATGGGAATATGTTACTAAATATCCCATTCATATTTTCAGCCATGTCCATTCATTCACATCAAAAATTACATATCACCAAATATGAGTTTAATCTCCAAAAAAAACAATTCAATGTATTTGCCCTGAATCCCATAAATATCCCAAATCAATGGCCTTGATCATCTTAATCCACCCAAAATCAATGGCCATTGCCAAGGTACGGGGCAACCCACCGTCTTCAACTCCTTCAAGACCGCTGAGGCGATTGCCGCGCCGTCGAAGGTGGCGGTGCCGCGCCTCAACGGAGGTCGCCACGGGTCACCAGTGGAAAATTGGAGAAACATGGGGAGTTGTCTGAGAAAAATGCGGAAAAATGATGGAAAATCATGGAAAATCCTGATCTTATCCGGAAAAATGATGAACAACTCATGATCTGAGAGACTGGTGACAGATATGGATGTTTATCTGAAAAAATGATGAACGATGAGGATTTTATTTGAGAAATGATGAATCACTGGAAATTTGACCTGAAGAAACTGCCGAAAAGTTGGCCAAACTTGGATTTCAGCTGCAAACTTGGAGAGGCCACATGGGAAGTGTTGAGATGAAGCATGAAAATTTGGGGCTGGCGGCTGACCCAAGCAAAGTGGAGATCTTCACGCAAGCAAAATGGGAATCTTCGACAGACATGGGCCCAAAAATGATCCCACAAGTTGCAAAAATGGTGATCTCAATCACCAGCCAAACATCGGAAAATCCAAGAAAACTGGGAAAACCAGAAAAAAAGGTGATCTACCATCCGGCAATCAAACGTGGCAATTGAACATTCACTATAAATGGAGGTTTGAATGGATAAATCATCGAACTAAATCGAGGATTTTCCATTACCATGTCTGATTATCGGAGGGTATCCATTTTGAATACCTGGAGATCACCTCGTTTGGAATTGTGGCCCATAACCCTGGGGTTATCCCATGGAACCTGCCACTTCCTACCTGGATCTGCAGTTCCGGTTGCTGAGCTGGTATTTGTCGCCATAGTTGTTGGGATTACTGTATGTCTCAACCTTGTGGAGTTTGTTTCCGCCATGTACCGAAACATCCCCACTCAACTAGTCATCATGTTTGTCGCTCACATCCCCAATTCTAGTTGCTGATCACGTGGTAAACCCAATCATAACCCATCCCCAGCTTCACTTGAAATGGGTTGTAGAAACCTCCAAATTGGAGGGTTATGGCATTAGGTAAACCACATCATATTCGTTTTTCCACTGGTTTCCACCATTTTCCACATTTGTCCTCCCTTGTTGATGGCTCCTCCCATCAGTTAGCAAATCCCCCAGCCGCCGGCTCCGCCAAGCAGCCCCAACTCATCCAACACCGCGAGACTCCTCGGAGTCCCATGCGCCAGCAACGCCGCCGTCTCCTGGTAGATGATCTTAAAGGAGGTGATCTCCAGGCTGGAGATGCAACATCTGCAAAATGGATACCCTCCGGTAATCAACGGCAATGGAAATTCCCCATTGTCGATGATTTTCCCAGAAACTTCCATTTAGTTCGGGAATTTCCCAGCTAGCCACGTTTGATTGTAATCCACTCAAATCGTCTACAATCGGGATGAAACCAGCAGAAATGTGAACTATAAAGAATATTGAACATGGGGATTCGTTCATTGGATTCATTTGGAGGTGCGAATGCTATCCTACTAGGATTAAACCAGCAGAAAAGTGGATTTAATCCATCGAAAATGGGGATTGGAGCAGCAGAGAATTGCGATGAAACAGGTCAAAACCCAATATGGTTTATTTATGTTTATTTATGTTGCCTATCAAAATTGTACTCTTGGGGATTTTGGTGACCAATTTTGACCATGGGTGTTTTCGATGGTGTTTTACACTGATGACGACACCTGCATGATACCAATGGTTCATTCCATTCACATGAAAAATAAAGATGGTCCATGAATTCAACCACATTCATTGGATTGGTTTATGGGAAAATTTACAGGAAACCCTATATTTCATGAGAAAATCCATGGTTTTTCCTTTAAACCAATCCAATGACACATGAATGGAATATGTCAAAACAGTCTTGCCACGTTCACCGGTGATGATACCCACATTGTACCGGTGTCATTCATACCGAACGGAATATCCCAAAATGTTACGCCCATATCTGGACCCATGTCATGTTCAACTCCAATTCTAGGATTTAAAAATCTTTCCATTCATTCATTCTATCCCAACTGTATAGGATTCTCCATAGTTTCCCAGACATGGATCCAAATAGTGTAAGTTATTGTATCCATACCAAGCATATCCTAGCCAGGCCCGGGCCCGTTTCATGGATCCAGCGAGGAAACTCAGAGTCCTCCAGCTCAGTCAATAACCTCGCCAGTTTCGCATGACATGCGCCAGGTCTTGAAAGTCTTGGGCATGGTAAGTCACCGAGAACATACCCTCTGGTAAACTCACATAACTATGTATGGAAAATCACCATTTTTATTGGGACAATCAACTATAAATGACCATTTTCAATAGCTATGTTAGTTTACCAGAGGGTAATGGGAAAGAACCGCCGCAAAAATGGGGATGAATGGAACCATGGCTTTCTGAAGATGAGTATGGATCAAGTCCTTTGGTACGGCAAATCTGGCAAGCCAAAACAACAACACAGGTCTGCTAGGACTAGGATGATCCGAACTTCTCCGAAATTTCCAGACCCAACCCACACATGGACTTGTCTTGGTTGGTATTGATCCAACCAATTGTTTGGGTATCCAAAGGCTGCTAGCCACACCCGTATTCTTTTTCTACCCGCCACTCCCAGAAATCAAAGTTGGTAGTCAAGTATTTGCTTCCAGATGGGAGCTTAACCAAAGCTCACCCTCTAGTAATTTAAAACAATCACCATTCTCAATAGGTAAATCATCCCACTAAATGGGCCATGGTTTTCCATAGCTATGTTAAACAATTACTAGAGGATAAGATGTCAGATGCAAACTTCATGGAATCAGTATGAATCAGTTGCAGGTCCTGAGAGCTGGCTGGGTAACGATTTGTAACAACAATTTCAATTATCAAACGCGGCTTATCAAACAATCACCTATTTGTAGATGATTTTCCCATCAACACCTCCATCTATAATATTCATAAGGGATTTTCCATTTGCCACGTTTGATTGCTGGAGGCTAAGTCGAAACAAGTTGGAAATCTGTGACATTGCAAATATTCCCATGGTATCTGCATTTTTACTCGGTAACTCCCTCACGTTCATGGGTTACATCCCCTTGTTGGATGGTGAATTTTCCATCTATTGTTGGTTTATGTTTCCTTCCGTGCCTCATCTATCCCAATCTTGAATAGCCCTGCAAAACTTTTTTGGGCTGATTTGGATATTCTTTTCTCATCAAAATTTGGAAAAACATATCCCAAACCTACCAGTCACTAAGATTAACCCAGATGCTGCGGCATTGTTGCCGCTTACTTCTTCATGTGTTCCCGGTTAGATCCCCATCATTGCTTCGCTGAATTTCACCTACACCCAGGTTTCTACCCATTGAACCCCCATGTTTTCTTTCAAATTCCATTACCCTCCCAACGTCTGAAGTCTTACTACCCTTCAACCAAATCAACTCTACGCCAAATCTTGACTGATTGTTGCCAGGAATGTCCCAGTAAATATGTCCATTGTTTTTACTGCTTCAGGTCTAAGTCTAAAAAATCCCCTCCGCCATCCTCTGCCGAGCCACGTACTCTTGCCTTCCAGCACCGCATCATATGCCCCGATGCGGGTGAAGATGCGTTTCACCGGGCTCAAGCGACACTTCTCCGCGTTCACGCGGCAGCCTGAGGGGAGGGCTCAACTGGGTCCAACTGGCCTGGGGATTTAACTGCTTCAAAGGGAACTGAAGCATCGGAACAGGGAGTGAAAGCAAGAAAAATGAAAGGTTCAGCAACAAACCAAGGGGGTTGAACAAACAACCAGAAATCATCACCAGATTCAGAGAAGACTCAAGACTCCTTCTTTTGTTGGCACAAATACATGTATACACAGATACAGATGCAGATACATAAATAAAAATAAAAAACATAATATGTATGTATATAATTGTATGTATATATATATATATATATATATACACATATAAACTACACTAATTTAACATATTAGACATTAGATATAGATAGAACATGATGTAACTTCATGTAACATCATGTAACATTCTATAATGTTATATAACATGATGTAACACTACATAACATGATGCAACACTACATACCATGATCTAACATCATATAACGTTATATAACATGATATAAAACTACATAACTATATAGTATCTAAATACATCTACATATGACTATTCCAACAAATTCTCCCCATGGAATCCACCCTCCGATCGGTCACGTCACCCATCTGCGCCATGATCACAGCCACACAGGTCTGCCGGAGGACAGTCGATTTCCCGCCCATGTTGGGACCTGTGACGATGAGAATTCCTGGCGCCGGCTGGGCCCGGAGCTCAAAAAAGGTGACCCATTGGTGAAAATAGGGGATACCATGGGGAGAATGATGATATCGGAATAGCCATTGGAAACCCATTGGAATAGGGAAAATGATGGGATTATGACGATCCTTATAAAATAGCCATATTTTAATAGGGAAAATGATGGTAATCCATTGGAATTGAGGGAACCATCTGCAAAAGTCTGGCAGCATTATACAACTGCCAGCCATAAAGACTCACTTGTCTCAGTTTGGGACTGGGGATGTTCATGGGATCTTTTCAGCAACTGAACTTCTCTCAGTCATTGTCTTCTTTGTTTCTTCTTTGTTTCTTCTTCTTCTTCTTCTTCTTCTTCTTCTTCTTCTTCTTCTCTTTGACGTTCTGTTCTACGACATTGTCATCAGCAGAATCACTGTCATCATCTCTGTTTTCTCGACTGATAAATAAAGGTAATCCAAGACGGCCTGGTCACAAAAAATCTACACGTGCAACGTAGCAAGTGGGTAATAACCGCCAGTTACATTTAGAATTTAGAATATCCCCAGCAAAAAGAATTGGTTATCTATATCTACATATAACCATACATATATGGCTTTCAAACCACTTCCAAACTGAAGTTGGTCAATGTTTCTCTATATGTCATGAAAAGATACCCTGCGGTAATCAAACGTGTCAATTGAAAATCCAACATTTAGTTCGATGCTTCTCCCAGTAAAACCTCCATTTCGAGTCATTTGTATGTGTTTTTTCCATTACCACATTTGATTTCCCAGGGGGTATGGAAACCAAGGAATCTGCCTCTCATGTTTTCTCCAGCCTGGCACATCGCAGCTGTTCATCAAGGTGTCGTTGGGCACAAAGGCATTTCCCATCTTGGCAGCCACCACTGGGTGGCGGCAGCCGCGCAACTCGACCTAGTGACCCCCGCACAAAAGGATAAATCCCACTAAAACTGTTCCAAAACAGTGATAAAGTACTTTTTCTATTCTATCTTTTTCTGGGTTGCTTCACATAGATGTATCGGTATTAGTTATATGTATGTGTATAATATATATATATATACATATATATATATATATATACATATACTAGATACATTCTGGCAGATATAAGTTATAACCTGTTATAGCTGCATAGCTGGTCTTTTGTCATGTTTGGCTGTTGATATACCCCTCTGGTGGTCAATCCCAGAATTCGATGAAGCGACACTACATGACAATTACAGGCGTTTTGGTACCAAAAAAACATTATTTTCTTGTAGATGTTCCCTGGCTAGCTGGGAACTCCTCATCTTAAAAAACAGGAAAGTCATCCACTAAAGGACATAACTATAGGATATAATGATGCCTTCCAGAGGGTACCTATGGCAGGCCTGTCGAGACCATCTTGAAAATGGCCAACTTTCCCCTATAGACAAAGTTCTTTGATGATTACTCTCGGTACTGTAGTCTAATCTGACAACGGAGAATCAGCAATCGGAAAGAGAACATCGCCGACATCACAGCCGGTCATTTCCCCATGCAGGTTCCACGACCAGGAGAGCAGGTTCTTTTGGTGCTTCATGGGCGATTTTGCCGGATCAGCAGAGGCTATGTTTTTTGGGGGATCTGCTGGTGAATACTGATTCATTTGTTTTTGGCTGAAAGATGAACTACCAAAAAAAATACAATGGAGAGTTATATATATATATATATGATTATATGATGGTAAACACTCAAAATGAATCAACATGACCAAGTTTACTCAAGCGTCGCAGCTTTGGCAGAAGGGAGTCCAGTGGATCAGCCCCAAAAAGCCCATTTTTAGGATCTGACACCATCCATTGAGGGGGTGAGTCAATACTTTTCTCCAATATGTAATGTCCAATGTTTATTCATGTTGGTGGAATGCGGATTTGACCCATTGATGAGCATGCCAAACAGATTTCACCAATGCGTTTTGCAGGCCAGTTGTTGCTGGTTAATCCCCATGTTTGTTGGCTGAACCACCAAATGGGTTGGTTGATCCACCCTTCTTGGGAAAAAATCCCAATTTCTTCCCTTTTTTTATAGCCACGTTGCATCATTCTGTTGCTCCATCTCTGATTCCCAGTTGTTTCCATTTCCATGACCATTGGTGGATAACCACCCCCCCCCGCCCATTCGCCACGTCACCGTGGCCGGTGCTGAGTCCTCAAGCGCCACCAGCTCAGCACGACAGGATGCACCGCACAGGGCCTTGCTGGCCGCGCTGAGCGAGAGAAGGGCGTCCACTTCGCTGACGCAGCGGATCAGCGCACGGAAAGACGCCTAGACCATGGGGGAATGGCAAGGAATGGGTCAAAGGTGTGGTGACTTTGTTTTGGGGAAAAACATAGGTTGGATGTTTCAAGTTGTTGGTTAGCTATCTGTGATTTTTGTACGAGATTATTTCTATACTGCTGATACTGGTAGTATGAATACTAAGTCAGCAATATCGATATTGCGTAGTGATATTGGTTTGCTATATTGGATGTACATACGTTCGGGGAGTGTATATTGACAACTTCAATATATGTTAAATAGAAAAGTGTATATTGAACAAAAAGAATAAACTGGGAGGTGAAGCTCGGGGATAATTTTGGTATGATATGAGTGATATATGAGTATCATTATGAGCTTAAAATCATGGTTGAAAGGGGTATAATGTAGCTATGAGGCCTTCCAAAAGCAACAGGACACTGAACACATGTTTTTTGTTCTGTCCAATATCGCTTTCCATGGTTTAGGACATGTGTTCATGCATTTACAAGCAAGGAATCCTCTCACATGAAGGTTTCTGTATGGACATGTTTGTTATTTTCCCACTGAAGCTGAGAATAGTGAAGCTTCCTGTGAAAGTTATGGACCTGGCCAGCTGGCATCTAATCACCATCTTGAAAACAGGCAGCCTCTGTCGAAAAAAGGGCAGCTGGCACTGCAATTGACCATGGGCATTGTGACCGACAAGCACGGAATGATTCCGGCGGGGATACCATGAGGGATTCATCACTTTTGCATGAACTACCAACAAACACTGCGAAAGGTTTGCCAATGAAAATAGAGTGCTGCAACCTCTTAATTAGCAAAACTATCATAAACTTATCCGCCTCAAAAAGAAATGTCTGTACCCCAGTATAGAAACACATGTTTTCTCCAACCACCAAAAAAAGGGGGTGGATAACACAGATTCACCAACCAACTCCATTCATTATGTCCACTCAACCCATGGGAAAACTCACCTGGTGTGAGTGAAAGTCCCGGAAGAGCTTGGAGAGAAAGGGAAAGATGCAATCCTCGCGTTGGTCTTCCAGGTGTTCCAGTTGTGCCAGCAACTCCTATGCGTCCCCGACCAAGGGTGTTGTCTGCCGGTGACATAGGGATGGAAAATGTCATGGTATAAACTCTGTGGTGTCTTTGCATAGGGTAGATTGTAAAACCATGTACAACCCACTGAATCTGGTAGGGTCCAATGCCATCACATGTTCATCCTAAGCAACTCCAAGTGGCAAACTGTAGATGTTTTTTCATTCAAGAAAAACATCAACTGAAGCAATTCCAAATGATGGTCCCCAACCCACCTACTCTGTTCATAGTGTCTTTTGAGTAAAATCAGGTATCACCAAAGATATTGTTCCATGGAGATAGAATCACCCGAGCTCATGCGTGTTGTGTTGCGACTACAGCTAGGGAAATCCAGCAAGATCTCCGAAGCTATTGAAGTAGACAGCTCCCATCTGCTAACCATGGCATTCTTTAGCGACCCCTGAGACCGCATAGGTCCTCTAAGATCTATAAACTTCCCATATATATATATATATAGATACATAGAACTAGGGTTCTGAATGGAGAAAGCCTCAAAATTCCATCATTCTACCGGGATGACCCGCCAGGCCCTTGCATGGTCTGCATGTGCCATCATTCCATCTCCTTTGAAGGAAAACCTTGCCCAAATCTCCCAAAAGGGTGCTTTTCTGCCCACTTGGGTAACTGTCCGGAAATGTGGTGTACCCCCAAAAATTGCCATATACATGGGGAAAATGATGAAAGTTGCCACTTGATTTGGGGATTACCCCCCTGGATAAACCATTGTAAATCCATTGGTTGCCACTTCACTTGCCCATTGGTTGCCACAACTCTCCTTGATTCTGGGCGTGTAGAATCGCAGCTTCCCCTTGCTGCGATAGCTCACGTCCAGATTCTTTGCGTGCGAGCCAATGGCTTGCTCATCGCACTCCACTTCGTAGCGGTAGCCGGGCATGCGATGCATAAAGCAAAAGCTCACCTGAAACATGGCGTTGCTGGACCCCAAGACCCCGGGATACCTCAGGTATCAGCGGACCAACTTGGCAATGATTCCTCTACGATAGCTTCGATAAATTCTGTTTGTATGGGGTTGCTGTGTGTTTTCACTGTTGACCACATCATACATCAATTGATAGCCGCATACATCCACCTGTCTGCAGACCAGAAAACTGTCAAGGCAGCCCAACTGTGAAAACTGCATCTTGTGACCCAACCACACAACTCAAGCTACATCGCCCACCAACCTGATCCAACTTGGAGAATTACTGTACGCAGTACTGGACAGTGACCATAGCTGCTATAGCTTGAATCCATGAGGGGAATATCCCCAGTCATGAGATCGTCTTCCAAGAACTCACATTACCCCTCTTTAGATGATTAAAATCTCCGCCCCCCCCCTTGTTTTTGTGGTCACCCCCATAGTTTTGGATGGCTTCAACGGTTCAAACCGGAGCTTGCCCACTTGGAAGTGGCAGTTCCAGTTACACGTGGATACATAACTATAGTTTACCATAGTTATAGGGGCCCCATATTCGAACTTGTCGGGGTTCAAACACCCTGGTTACAGCAATTTGTAACCTCAACCGCACCCCAAAGCACCCAGCACCTTGGGATATTTTTGCCGCAAGCCCTCCAGTTCCTTCTCCAGCTCCTGCTGCGTGCTGCGAATCTGGCGGCACTTCTCGTCGTAGACCGGGTCGGCACCGTCCTTGGTAAACTAACATAGCTATGGAAAATCACAATTTTTAATGGGAAAATCCACTATAAATGGCCATTTTCAATAGCTATGTTAGTTTACCAGAGGGTACCTCATCTAGAAATGGATGATCTTCCATGGCTCTGTTGCATTACCACAGAGCAAGCTAACCAACTTAAACCAACCATGGGAAGATCATATAGACACTTGCAGGTGTGGCTTTGTAACTCACCTGGAACTAGAAAAACCAACAAAAAATCAAAGTTCACTCTGGATGTTTTTCTGAGGCGGAAACAATGGTACAATCCACTTAGACTTCGACATCAGAAAAGGATAAAGGGCGTGAAGATTGTGGGAATGCCTGGGTATGCTTGGCTGTAAAATTTGGGGCCTCTGATTCTCTCATTTTGGCCTCTCGAGGTCCTACATCGAGGTTTGCCCCGGGTTCCGCACAAGTGCTTGATACCCCCCTCGCTAGCAACTCCCTCAACTGCTGCTATGTATCCCCAAGAAATAATCAAGTGCAATAGGGCAATAACCATGTTTGCGAATCACCGGTCACTACGATGGCTTAGCCCCCGTTTCGGCTGGATACAATTCACAGTTTATCCCAAATCGAGTGGTTTAATCTTCTGCGTCGTGACAACCATTGCGATTCCTAGGCTATTGTCCATGCGGGTTGCAGAATGGATCATGGCTATTGACCAAGTACTCAATCCAGGGCTCCTATCCTACCTGGGACCTGGTAACTGCAGAATAATCCTGGTTACCCTCTGATTATTTAATGTAGCTATGTTAAATCAACATTATTAATAGGTAAATCATGGTATATCAATGTAAATCATCATAAATCATCTATGAGTCAGCCATTGTCGATAGCTATGTTAAATAACCAGAGGATATATATTATATAAGTCCCCAATTGCTGGGGGTGACACCCCATTGACAACTTGAGCTTTTGAGCACTGATACTTATTAAAACACTCGCGCTGTTGTTGGTGATATCACCCAGAGTTCCTACCATTGATGTTAATTAAAGATCAGGGAGGTGTCCCTCATTTCCCATCCAGCCAGTGGGAAATTGTTCTTAACTCAGTCAATTCCAATCCGTCAGTTCGTCAGTCAATGTTGCGGTTTTCTATCCCGATTTTTGATTGCACTGGAGCCTGTGTTCTTCCATATTTGGCGGTCAAATCCCGTATTTGATGCGTTGATACCCGATAGCAGTTCAGAAATCCTCCAGTTCTTGGGGTTGACATCCCATTCACGACGCAGGGCTGGTGAAATCTCCCATTTTTCCCGTGGAGCACCGAGCTTTGCCCATCAATTACCCCCAGAAAAGAGTGAGCCAAAACCGAGAAGAAACCATCGAAAATTGATGTCTACTATTTGGGTATACACTTATTTGAGATGATGCAAGTTGACCCCCGAGTAGTCGGTTGCTGGGATGGTGACTGTTGCGTTGGGTTTATCATATACTATATACAATTTGGTTTTTCCAAGGTTTTCATAATTTTACTATGTTTTCATATTCGAAGTGTCTCATATTCCAAGTGGTATGCTTTAGTTGTTTTTTTTCCATATTCCAAGTGCGATAAAAAAACGGTTACATTCAAAGTGCTGGGTCACCACAGTATATATATATATAATAAATTATATTATATAACATTTATATATATATATATCATTTATATATATATATATATCATATCATATCATATCATATCATTTCATATCATATCCATATTTTAGATGCTAGTAAGTGGCTTACAACCCCAGCATACCCCAGCTACGACTGCACAAACCTTACTTGTCCCACTTGTAACTGCGGTTATAACCCACTACTTACTTGTTAAATGCCAGTCTTTCTCTTAAATCCGATTAAATCCCATTAAATCATATTAAATCCATATATAGTCCCAGTTTTCCCACCAGAAGTACCTGGATGCCAACCATTCACCGGGCCTGAACTTCGAACCATTCCCCTTTTCCATGGGTGTCTGCACCAGCGCGCCCTTCAGGCGACAGATGGTCGGTAGCAACTCCTGAGCTTCGCGGAGATTCCGTTTCACCCAGGGGGAAGCCAATAAAACACAAGCAGAAATCAACAAACACATCTGGGGGTTTCCTAATGGCTGGGGGTACCCAAATAGCTGGATGGTTTACAATCAAAAAATCCCATTTTGAAATGGATGATTTGGAGGTACCCCTATTTTAGGAAACCACTATATCTGGTTTGTGGTTTCAACCCCCAAAATCTGACAAATCAACGAGGATCCCAGGATGGAAACTATCAAAGACTTCAAACCACCGCCCAAATATGGTAGTTTGGTAGAGAATCATGTTGGACTGGATGTCCAATACATGGATGGAAACCAGTTTGACAGCCGGAATTCAGGAGTTTGAATGATTTTGACCCAGAAAAAGGCGGGTTTTGATCTACCCAGAAAAGGGTGAAATGGAGATTTGTTTTAATGGGGATTTTCAGCATCCAATGGGAACATGAAGAGTTGAAGTTGAACAAAATCTGGGGATGTCCAGATTCCTCAAGGTCAGGGATCTCTGGAACCTTTTTTTTGGCGCGGAATTTGACGCCTTGGTTTGTGGTTTCACTTGGAATTTCACGGGTTCCAGGGATCAAGTCTAGGGGAAAACTATGGAAAACTCATCCTTTGGATCGATAAAACATGGTCCCTTCAATCAAGACAGTGAAGTCTGCCAAAAGTTGGTTGTACAAAGTCACACCGTGTTTTGGACTTGTTTTGATTTCTAAGTCTATCTCACAATTGCTTGTCTATTCTCATTATTGCGGTGAAACTGTCCATTTCATCACCATGTATCTGGCTGAAACTTCTCAATGGCAGATGAATTGATTGTCGATCTAAATGTTGCAGAAACGTTTCATTTTGTTGCTGAAGCACACTCCCCATTCTCTCCCTTTGATTCCTGCTGTTTCAACACTCCACATATGTGTGCTGCTTATACCCTGGAAACAACCAAGGGCGATTTTGCCGGGATACTCATACACTTCTTCCAAACCCTTTTTTGGGTTCCACGTTAGTTTTCAGGTGGGCATTTTCTCCATGTCTGCCTTTTGGATTGACCCTTCTTGAATCCAAACATATTGTCGCTTCAAAAGTCATGTTTCCCATTTTTGTTGATTTCAGACATTGCCACTGCTCACTGCTGTGGCATGAGACTTCAGAGACGTTCGCGCGTGTTGATTTCAGACATTTATAGAAACTTCCATCTTCTCTTTACTCCCAAAGTGTCTCCCCTGATTTTCCAAAAACAACTCCGGTTGCTTCGTCCGCACCTCCCCGTGGTTAGCGCCAAGCATCGGGCAGAGTTCCACCCTCCTTCTGAGGCTTGGCCACCCGGGCCAGGCGGCCCGGCAGGTCCTTTGGAAAGGCCGAGGTCAGCAAGTTGTAGCACTGTTCGAAGGCCTGCTAAGCAGCCGTTCTCTTGGGGCCCCTGATGGTTCAGGTCATGAAAATTTTCATGATGAGGTCGACTCAGAGCTTTACTAAGTTGCTACGAGTATTATACATTCCAAATATACTATGTTTCACTACATTTTACTACTATCATTATAACTACTACTATCATACTAATGAATACTAATGATGGTTAACACTATCTACTCTTGAATATACTATGGTTGATTACTAATATGGAGGCTTCCATAGCCATGGTGCTACCCCAATAGCTAAATGGTTTATGTCATGAGAAAATCCCAGATCGCGCCTCCATGAGTTCCACAAAGTGTCCCAATCTTCGCGCCGTGACGTCCTGCGGAAGGGTCATGAAAACAAAAAAGAAAGAGAGATCATTTACTGAATTAAGTAGTAGTTAATTAATATAAAACGTGGTAACAAGCTCGTGTTTCCTTTGGATTATATATATATATATGTACATGATTACGTCATGGTTGGAAAGGATATTACATCTTTAATCATATATATATATATATAATTATATATATATATATCCTATATCATGGTAATGTTATTATGATTATAGAGGATTATAGAGAATTAATTCTATCATGTTTATTCTTATTACAGCCTTACTATAACACTATTAAATGAGTATTTATTTTATTGAGTAATTGAGTATAGTAATTTTCGATCCCCAGGAAGAACATCTGGCAACTTATGGTCCAAGTATTACACTGAATTCATAAACTCTCGCATGGTTGGGAAACTCTTGGTACAGTATATAACTCCTTGGCTCCCCATTTCATGATGGGAATGCGGATACCCCTTGCTCCTTAGATTGCCTATTTCCGTCCGATCATTTCTGCTGAGGTCAGCCAGTGAAGTCGCATGCTTTTAGGAGGCACTTGAGTCGTATTGGGATGTGGAGGAAACCAGCCCGATTTTAACCGTCCAGACATATTTCAGGGAGTTTTAACAAAGTCTCCCTTCATCGAATTCAGGGACAATGGCTAGTGATGGCGAGTGGATATACAGTATACAAGAGGATATACAGACCCTCCCCCGACGCAGCCCCCACCGGCATCACCTCGTACATCACTGCCTTTCTCTCTGCTTGAAGGGCATAGCTCCAGATTCGACTGGTGGCACGTTCCAAATCCACCGGGATTTTCGTGCCCGCAATACACTTCCTGAGCGAACTTGGAAACGTCTGGAAGGATCCACGGGTCTGAAAACGATCGAAGAAGGTTAATCCCAAAGATCATCTGGGCTTCAAATTAGGCCCCCAATACTAATTGTGGAAAAAACACGGCGCAAAGTGGCTCCACAAGTTGACGCACACAACGTGGTTGTCTAGGGAAATAGATCTATAATAAACCAAGGTGTATATACCTATAGACAAATATGAGAAAACCACTATACCAAAGTGTATACCTATTGCATACCCATCATTTACCCTACTCATCGGGGTCAACCATGATAATCCCCATTACAACCATCAGAATCCACATTATAACCACTATATATACCTATTAAATACCATACCATCATATGGAGGTTTCCTAAAATGGAGGTACCCCAAAACATCCAAGTCATGGATGACCATGACTTCGTATTGAAACAGTCATGGTTCTACTATATAGGGGATCCCCCATTTTAGGAAACCATCCCCGTTATAACCACAATAAACCATGACAACCATAGAGAGTCCTCGTTATAACTATGTATAAATACACATATTTTAAACAAATATATTTCTCTATTATATTATATTATATTATATTATATTATATTATATTACATTATATTATACTATATTATAGTATAGTATATTATATTATAGTATATTGTATTATATTATATTATACTATATTATATTATATTATATTATATTATATTATATTATATTATGTATATGTATATAATTGTATATGTATATATATATATATATATTATTATCACTGTATATCATATACTTATTTGATCTTAATTTACCTTTTAAATACCCATCATATCCTCGTCCATCAGGGTCGACCTGGTCACTGCTCAGCCCGGACGCTTCAGGGACTGCCTCAGTTGCTGCGCGAGCTCCCCCCGCTGCAGGAAGAACTCCACGGCCTCCTGGCGTTGACCGATCTCTTCCAAGTCGTACAACGGAGCGCAAACCCATTGCCTCAAGAGACCTCAGGGATGGAGGGGTTTGAACCACGAAAAACATTGGAGTGTCAATGATTTTAAGATAGTAAAATAGAGCAAAATACGTATAAGAGTTTTTAATACCATTGGGATTTAAGACTGGATTTTAGACTGGCTTTTACCAACTTGTTTTTGGAAGACCTCAGCCAGGGAAGTTTTGTTTGGATGTTTTACCAAGAAAAAGCCAGATTTCAGCGGCAAGAATTGTGGTTCATGTTCTAGCTGCTGGTGGGGTGCCAGGTCGGGGAACTTCCCCTAGGAAGAGACAAAAACATGGCAGAATTCACCAAGAAACCGGGGATTTGGCCTTGGATACCTCAGCAACATGAGGGACTTGAAGCCATTAAACATTGGATTTACCAATATGATTTAGCTAAGAAAAACAAGACTGACCATGGTTAGACTACCAGTGAAAACGAGGATCTCACCAACAAATAAAGGGATTCGGGTCATCATCGAGTTCTCCAAGAAAAAATAGGGATTCGAGCTTAGATATCTCAGTGGATCTGGATGAATTCTCACCCAAGATCTATGGTCCCTTCCGACCGCCAGGAGGCGATAGCCCATGGGAGTGCTGGTGTGATCCAGGAAGGACAACAAGCAGCCCTCGTATCTTCCTCCAGGGGTATCGGCATAGTCTTCGGTGGTAGGCAGCTTGTTGCAGCAAAAAATATATTTGTGGCAAAATGATGCAAAATGTCCATCTATCTCGAACAAAAAAGGAATGGCTAAGTGAAATTCCACAATTTAAAAAATTGGTTTAACCACTAAAAGAAGTCGGCACACTCTCACAGAAAATCCCATCCTGCGGCCCGTTTCTGCGTCCATGTTCTTAAGCTCATCTTTCATTCATGGGACATTGAAGCTGCAATGTGTTTGAGCTCCATTGCTAGCATTTCTCTTGGCAACACAAACACAGCTTTGCCACCGAAACCACTAAAGCCCGGAGATTTTCAATGTTTTAGGATGTTCTAGGTACAAGTGGTACAAGTAACTACATGTAATTACTACTGTAGTTCATCCATGTTCACTCCAAATTTCTCCGGATTTTTCCAGTTCCATCCAGCTGGTCCTTCCAAGGTTTCCACCACTTCAATGGCCGCCAGTGCCGTGGCATCCAGCACCATCCGCGGCGCCGGCCCCGGCCCCGCGGCCTTCGAGGCGGCGCCGTCGAGGACGCTCCAAAGGGCCATGGGGAGCAGACGCTCGGACAGCAGGCTGTTGGTGAGGTAAGCCATCAACCCCGCAGCCGCCAGGGTGGCGCTGTCCTGAAAAAGATCGGTGGTGGATGAGACATGATGAGACTGGGATTTTGGAAATTCAGATTGTGCTGATGTTTGCTTTCGTTTCTGGATCCCTTCAATGGTTTTAAGATGTTTTCACCTTTCTTCACCACTTTTCCACAACTGTGGCCATGCCACTCTCATCCCACGTCGAATCCCGTGCCTGGGTCAGCACTTTTTCCACCGCCTCAGAGAAGATCTGTGGATGCTCCTGACGGTACTTCCTCAAGCGATCTCGAGCTCCCAACAGACCCGCAGAGGCGCCGTCCTGAGCCCGGCCATGGCGCCATGTGCCCACATTTGATTTCGCTTCGATGTAACTTGATGTAAGGTCTATTCGATCCTTGATTTCCTCTCAAAGTTGGCCAAATCGGGATCCATTGTGCTTGCATCATCCCAGTAGCATCCAGCTATGTATATAATATGTATATATATATATGTATATAACATATGTATATATAACATATGTATATCTATATATATATGTACATGTATATATATATATATGTACATATATATATATATATATGTATATATGTATATATACATGTATATATATATAATTATGTATATATATATACAAGTATATAATAGTATATACATATTCAATTGTGATCAACCATGCACCACAGCTTTCCGCAGTCGCTCCTGCCGCACGGCGGAGAGTTGAGGCCGGTAGGGCAAGCGACGGAAGTAAGTCAACACCTCGCTGGGCAAATTCTCCACATCGTAGACCACCTGGCAGCTGCGTTCTTTTTCCCCAACACATGGGGATATACCCTGGGGCAAACTAAGATAGATGTGGAAAACCCATGGTTTCCAAAGGATAGTTTTCCACCTCTATGTTTGTTTATAGCAGGGTAATATGATACAACCCCAAAGTATCTCACTTTTTTAATGGAGAAACATATTGACAAAATTCATAAACCATGGGTTTTGGATTCCAACATGCTAGTCCTTTGTGCCCCAAAAAATCCTGCAAACAGGGGTATAGTTCCACAATATCCAAGGTTTATGAGGACAAACTACAGTAGTAAACAGTAAACCAGGATTTTTAAGGAAATCCTGCTTTTGGACTCAAATTTAAATGGTTTCTAAGGCATGAAAGGCAATCATCTGTGGGAAGTTCGGTGCTGTTTCATGGGTGATGAAGTCTGCTTGACCTTGCCCAACGATTTGGTGGAACTAAAGTAAGAATATTCAGGAGATTTCACTTCACGTGAGCACAACGTGATGGAGCTACTTGCGAAAGCAGGGTTCTAGCTCAGTCATCAAGTCCCAAGGAATCCCTGGTTTTGAATGTTTTTGATGGTCAAGTCCCCATCTTTCACCATTCCTGATATTAAAATCCCATAGGGTCCCCCTTCCCCATCCCACCCCCAACCATGCACCTCACTCGGTTGTACCTGTGCCACCAGTGTCCTCAAAGTGTTGCGGTCCGGCGAATCCACATATTGGCCCAGCTGGAATTGGCTGGTAGCACAATCCACGAGGCAAATGCTGAAATCGAGGCCACCTGTGGAAATCAGCACGGAGTGGAGGTGCGCCACTGGAGGTGGTGGGTTCTTAGTGAGAGATGGTGAGCTTCGGTGGGATTTGGCCCAAGTATGGAATGATTTTGTGGGATAAATTGGTACAGAACCGACAATGAATGGGAATATGACCTAGTTTCAGAAAAGATAAACCTGTGATTTTGTCGTATAAATTGGTATAGAACCAACAGTGAATGGGAATATGACCTAGTTTCAGAAAAGAGAAACGTGGCTTTTGTTGCAAAAGAAAAAACATGTGCAACATTGGCCTCCCTAGGATTGTCAAGGTGCATAGTCGGTGGTCATATACAGTAATTGATTGGAACAGTAGTAACATGTGATAACCAGTCTCATTGTTGTTATGCTATCAAGTCCTATAGTTTGTTATATTATGAATGTTATATTGGCTTCGGTGAAAGTTGAGTATCCCAAAAATAGTGTGGTGAGTATTAGTGCATACTCTTGCTGAAACTTGATATCATAGCAGAAATGTAGAATACTAGTCATGGCCTAAATGATATATCCTTATGTAGTTGTTATCAAAGCGCATCGCTCCAATCCACGCGCCTTTGGAGCTCTGCTCGAAGTGAAGGTAGGCAAGGAATCGCGCGCCCGCACCTGGTTCAAAAGGGTGTGTATGTATAACTATATATATATATATAGAGAGAGATACTCTCCGGTAATGAAAGATAGCGATGGCTAACTGGGAAATCCCCGATGTATTGTGTTGCTCCAAATCCTTTTTGGGTGCCCAAATGACTATCATAAAGCCCAATGAACCGATGAATGTGAAAAAGTGCCATAAACATCCCATTTTGGATGGTCAAACTGAAATGTCATCCCTTGATTGGCTGTTTCATCGGGAGTTCCAGTTCATGGATGATGATATTCCATAAACCATCATGAATCAACCATCACTTATCAGTTACATCCACTAATATCCAACATTTATGCTGACAAGCCCCTGTATGTCAAGCAGTATGACCCCTATAATCATCAACCAACTATCATTTGTCAATTATCTCCAATCAATCATGATTATTTCATATAATCCCCATAATATCCCTATAATCCCTACAACCCCCATGGTATTGTTCACCAATCAACGGGGGTCAACGGGGCTCGCTGATCCTCACCTTGTAGCAGTTCGGGATCCACCAACGTCCCACTGGTGAAGACCTCGCAGGGCGCCCGTTCCACGCAGATCGGCCCGGAACCTGGGGGATGCAGTGTGGAAAGCAAAGCGGAGGTTTGGGGCTTGGGGGGTCACGGTATTGTAGGAATGCCTTTAAAGGACAAAGCTACCTTATATGGAATTGTATCACATATACATAATTATACATGAATATCTATTAGAACCTGCAGTTGTTGTAAGAGCTGAAAACGAGGTTTAGGGCAGTTCACTCCTGGTTGGCAAAAAGCTTGCAGAAGCAGCCAACACTGCAGCAGCTGCTGCAGCAGCAGCAGCACCAACTATAGCTTGTCTAGTCTCCGAATCCCTGCTTGGAGGATCTCCCAACTTAATGATCTAACCTTGCAACATGGGAGACTGATGGTTAGAAGGGCTGTTGTAGTCTCAATGAAATCCTGATAAGATAATTATTAAGGGGATATCGTTTTTAGGACGTCCCCTATCGTTTTCCAAGCCAAATCCAAAAACACACATCTGCAGTGAACGCTCCATGCAAATTTACATTACGATAATCTAGATCCCGGCTCATATGTACTGTACGACAACTTATTGTACAAATAGGATGTGGAGTCAATGACCGATTTCTTTTCGGTCACCTGGTTCCTAAAATAGGGGTACCCCCAAATCATCCATTTTCAATCCGGATTTTCCATTATAAACCATCCATTTTTGGGTACCTCCATTTTAGGAAACCCCCATCTCTATGACTGCAAGCTAGTTGTATGTGAGACCCAGTGATGAGGGTAGAATCAGGACGCACATCCATGGACTTCAAGTACTACCCCATTCGAGGCGTTCAAAAAAAATGCGTTGCATCTGTGGAAAGCCAGGCGTCTTGCGCATTGCACCCTAGAAACTTCTATTTCAACAGACCAGGGAAAACTATGCTCTACAGTTGTGGCCCTTATGGCCCTTAACAGTTATAAATGGGTCATAATAATATATAACCATATAACCTTACTTATAATAATATAGGACTTATAATTCCATTTAAAGCTGATTAAGTGTAGAACTTGTCACTTTTGGCTGAGCCTGCACTTCGAGTCAATAGAATCATGTTGACATTCCTAGGGCCTGACGAGTCTGAGGATGAGTGCCAAACAATGCGCTTCTGCTATGTAATTTGCGCATGTTAACTTGGCCAGATTTGGAAGGGCCCTATCCCAACTTGCTGAGGTTATCACCATGATTATACCCAGTATATATAATATAAAATCAATTAGTTAAACAATAATAATCACTATCATCATCATGATAATTAATCATCGCCACCATGATTAAGATTATCATGACTACTATTGTCATCATGTTTATTATCGCTACTATTACTGGTACTAGTACTATGACTATTGCTCTTACTAATTGCTATTACTATGACTATTATGTTACTCATACTATTACTATCACCATTACCATCACAATTTCCATTACTAACTTTCATTGTGGAAAAACCGTGAAACTCGTCCCGTTCTCCTTCTCCACCGTGTCACCGGTGTTCTTTTCCTCGTTCTTCCTCTGGTTGGTTTCCACCACGCGCTCGACCTGTTCCACCACGACCACCTTGAAGCCCGCCTGCAGGATCTGCTTGGCGTACTCGTGCTTGGCCATTTCGGGGAACCCCACGTGAGGCTTCCTGAGATGTGGTGACCAAGGCGGTCTTCAAACATAGTTGGGAAGTAGCAAATAAAAGGAAGTTCTTGGAAGGGAACATCAGGAACTCAAAAATATAAATGAGAAATTGTCCATTGCCATATAGGATGCGGAAATGTAAATGTCATGAAATATCAACGGAACTGGGATATCTATGGCCATAATATGCCATAATAAAGTCTAAACTCAAGAAGATTAGGAGATGCGAGTTGATACAACTCAACTAGGGATGCATGGGAACAAACGTAGCCTAGTAGCTGGTGGACAAACACTAAACATGTTGAATTTTTGGACTACAAAGTCGATAATCCTAAACAACTTAGTTAATAGCTGGCAAAGAACCACTATGCTTGATCCAACTCAAAATGCTTGCATATTGTGGTGCTTCCAAGATTAAAAGGTGACCCCCCAAATAAATCCGAATATGTCATAGGACCCTGACAACTTGTTGATGTTGGGACCATGCATACTATACCTCTGCAGCCAAACAATAAACAAATCTATAGACAGGTTGGCTGGTCACAGCCAGGTAGTATGCCATACGTCAATGTTTTTGGGGTCCGCGGAAGTTTACTATCGGGCAAAGGGGTCGAAAATTGGGTACTGCAAAAAAATTGGAATGGCATATGACCCCTAACATGTCCTGTCTCTGCAGTTCAAGGCAGCAATGAATTTTGTCTCGTGAAATCCATGTCGTTGTTGATATTGTCCCGAATCCGAATCCAATGCATCTAGACTGTCGTTTAAACAACCTTTCCAATATGGAATCCCTACTCTCCTTGGATATATAGATATAGATATAAATCTCCAAATTTCACCTTTTTTTTTGGACATGTCTATCCCCTTCGCCAGCCATTGCCGTATCGTCATACGGACAAGCGACTTGTCTTGGCTCATCCACTTCAGACCACAGACACGCTGGGCAATGAAGGCATCATAGTAAAAAATCTCATAAAACTTTCCCACCTTAAAAAAGGCCACCTGAGCCGGGCTTCGAGATGTTTCAAGATGTTTCAAGGGCAAAAAAAACACATGACATGGCAAAGACGAGATGTATACATGGGATAAGTACACAATATGGTGCCAACCGATGTTCCAAGATATGAATGCAATCAGCCCAAATACCCGTTAGTTTTTCAGGAGATTAGAACATCTGGGAATCCCCTGCACGAAGAGACGGAACATTTGGCGAAGAAAGCGATGCTTCTGCGGAGCCGTTTCAGCCACATAGTGGGGACATGTGCAGTGTCCAAGACTGATCAAGCACGGAGATACCGGTTGAAATGGAGGACGTCACCCACAAAAGTGGATTGCAACAGCAAAATATATGGTCTTGGGATTATTATAATTATCAAAACCTGGGTGAAAATTTGGCAAGATCATGTAAGAGGTGGTTTCTTCAACATGAGATTCCCAATTCCCGGCTTCATCCATAGTGCTCGTTTTCCATTGAACCTAGCAGGTCTGATTGACCCTCAATCACCCAGCATTTTCGGCTTCGCTCGCCTTGTCAAAATGTGCAGATTTGAGCTTCCAGTACTGCATCAACATCGGGGTGTTGTGGCCCTGCGCTCTCTGGTACTCCGCCTTCTGCTTGATGGGATCGGGAACCCACAAGGTACTGCCATTGTACCCCGGATCCGTAGGTCGTAAGCCCTGCAGGCGGAGCCGGGATGGTGACTGATTTCCTCCTAGTTTCCCCTCTCTTCATCCCCTCCAGTTCCCCAGTTCCATAGATTTCCATAGTTCCATGGTCCAAGAAAAGAAGTCGTGCCTGAACATCCCGCAGATTCTCAGGCTTCATCCAGTCGGGCCAACTATACTGCTGCCCACTTTCAAAGTGATGAAAGCACTCCGCCAGGAATGCCGACAGCGCGCCAGGGGCACCAGGCGCACTAGCGCGTTGCAGCGTGGCCTTTAGGTCTCTGGGGTGGTCCGCCGGCGCAGGGGCCACTGGGGCCACTGGAGCCACTAGAGTGACTGGGGCCACTAGCTCTGCGGCCTGCAGGTGACCCAGGTGACCCGGGTGATTGGGCAAATGATCTCAACTCAGGTCTTCTTTTGTTGAGGATTCCAACTCAACAGCAAGGACTAGTGTGTTTCTTCGCATCCCTCCATGACCCTTCCCCTTCCTTTTACAAGTTTAAGTATAAAGTCCAACTCATATGGCATTGGGTCAAGTCATTGGCTCCCCAAGCGTTGGATGCTTTGAACTCTGATTGAACTCCTCAAAACGACTTGACCCAGGTACCCAGATGTTGACAAGCGTCCAATGGCCACAGATTTCTGCCAGAGAAACAGCTAAACTCAATCTAGACTCAACAAATTGATAGATTTAATAATGATTTAAGGGAATATCTTCAGGAAACTTTTATTTCTTTTCTCTATCATATTATTAAATAGAGAGGTTTCTTTGAAGTTCTCCCTGAAACCAATTCGGCAATGAAAATGAGAGCTCCTTCTTGCTTTCAATTGGGCTATGGGTCAAAAATCGTTGAACCCAAAAAAATCTGGTTGGCAAGTTTGGTACTTGGACGTTCATCCCAGGTGGAAACCCGGTTGATAAACTCTGGCAAACAACTGGATTGTCAGATCCATCCTCAATTTTCTTGATAAATCAGTGACCATACCAAGAAGATCCAAGTAATTAGATGTGGACCGATTTCGCCCATTTCCCAGAAGACTTGCTACATTTGTCTCCCCAAAGGGTCAGATGGAGTGAAGCTACTGGGCCCCCCCAAAAAAAGGAAGTTGCTGTATGTTGCTGTCCATCATGCGAAACGACCAAGTCCCATTTCTTGCATTGCCAGCAAATACTCTTTGTGGATTCTATCACTTTTCGCTGGTTGAATCCATATGTTTGACTGACGATTAAAGTCCCAAATCTGCACTTCCAATCCGCCCCTGGCCTTAGGCACAGTGGCGGTTTGGGGCACTTCCTCAGGGTGAAACAAGCTGGGCCAAACCAAACACCAATCCAAGACCAAAATCGTGGTTTTGATTGTCGTGAACAAATGTTGTTTTCGCCTATTCTGGAACACCCACATGGCTCAATGATTTTCAGTGGATGGATCAAACAATATCAAAACGTCTCTATGTTTATGGGTGAACCCCCCATAATTTGTGTATGAATGTCCTATGTCTGATGGCTGAAATCATGTGTTGCATCCATCACTTCAGTTGCTGCAAAGATAGGAAAGTCAGAGGCGGCATTGCCTGCCACCCTAGTGTTGAACTATTGGCTAAATCGCAGTCTTAGTTGGTTGAATCTCCTTTTGAAATTCCGAGTATTCTGGGTATTCTGGAATACTATGGAGATATCTATCTGCAAGATGTCACTATATTTCCATATCCCCAGATTGATGTTGTTTTATAGTATATTGTAGAGTTTCATTTATTATTATAGGATATTGTATATACCATCGCCATCGCCAGCAGCACCTCCTTCAGCTTCTTCGGCACACTCAGCTGGTCCGCTTGTTTGGTCAAGCACCGCTTGCGCGACGGCACCGAGGGCGGGGTGCACAGCACGTCCGAGTGACCTGACGACATTTGGCGCGGCGCGGGTGGGGGTCCCCCGGGAAACCGTTGGGTTTCGATTTGTTTTCTCTAACTTACCGCCCCATTAGACTCATTCTCCCACTAGGTTCTGATTTTACACACCGTCTGATATTAGTTTTTTTTCCTTTCGTTCCTTAGCTTTTTGGCCACCGCTTTCTCTGTCGCATCGTCACCGGGTTCGTTTCTTACTCCTTTCCGTCGTGATCCACCTCCCACGTATTCTGCTTCATGGTCCTGCATGAGGGTGTTGAGTGTTGTCGTTGCCGCTCCTCCTCTCTTTGTCCTGGCTTTCCTTTCTTGTTGTTTTTGTCCGCATTATACATGTCACATGGGGGAGGTGCTCTTTGGCACCTGACGTCCTCTGGCGCCCCCAGTGAACACACATTCTTGAGTTGACACTTTCCTTCAGCTGTTCCGACAGGACTTTATCAGGGAAACCTGCAGTACTAGTTGGACCACAACCTTTTTACCCTTTGTTCCCTTTTTTTTGTTCTTTTTTCCTTTTCCTCTACAGCACCCCGAACCATGGGAGATTGGGTAGCTCGGTGCCACACATGGCGGCGCTCATGAGCTTGATGATGATGATGAACCGTTGGGAAAAAGGTCGTTTCAACGTGTTTCAACCAACAGAAAAGACCATCCTAAGGAGAAAAAGTATGGTTGAACCAACCAAGAGCATGATTTTAGAACCAATATGAACAGTATTTTGGCCAACAGACGTTGGGGTTCAAGGAAAATGCTGATTGACACTAGAAATGGCGGTTTGATCAGCAGAAAGGGCGGTGTAATCCAGGACATTGACATTGTGATTCGATAGGCAGTTTTTTTTTGAACCACAACCAAGAGGCTGGTGAGGATCACCTTCCAAGCGCGAATGAACTGATGATTTGACCAACAAGAATTTGAGTTCCAGCTGCAAACAATAATAGAACAATGATTAAAAAATGGTGATTGAACCAACGAGAATTGTGATTTGACCATCAACACGTGGGATTTGTGTAAGCAACATGATGTTTCTCTTCACCAACAGAAAGTGCTTAGATACCGCCGATTTTTTTGAGGGCATGAATTGCCACCGTTCGCTTGGCTCTACCAATGTCAGTTTATAGGAAGTCAACAAACGCACAAGAAGATGCAAATCAACATATATTGACGCAGAGATGAAGTGCGAGAGAGTCGAGGTTTACACCACTCTCGTGTTCAGGCTTGAAGTGAAAGTTGTTAATGGACACATAGAATCATGTGTATATATATATATATTTATTTAGATAGATATAGTATAGATATTCTCTCTGACCCTTTTTGGAAGATCAGGGATTCAGCAAATAGGTGCGGCCGACAATGTCAACTAGACGTAGGACCACTTCGTGGTTGTACGCCCAGTTGGACATTTAGGAAATCAAATCCGTCAAGACTTGAACTTGGCTGTCGACCCTACCCAGGTCAGTGCCTGAGTAGATCAGAGCAACTGTCTTAAAACGGTTGCCTGAAGTTCTGAAGTCCACTGATCTTCTAATAAAATGGTCTGCAAAAAGTAGTCCCGCCCCCAGCGTTCATTGAAAGCGAACGCTGCACCACCTACCGGCTTGAGAATCACCGAATTCGCCGCCCCCAAGACCCCGTGCGCACTCAGCTCATCACGAGCTGCGGCACCCTCGTCGTCCTCGGGCCATCCCTGAGCAGCGCGGCAAGGATGGAACGGGCGTGTGTCTAGTTGACGTGCAAAATAAAAGGAAAGTCGAGAACACGTTCATTGGAGCAGCATGTTTCTTAGGCCCTGGCTCCCGAGCTGGATTTCGCAAAGGCCAGGAGGCAGGAGTCCGACAGAATCAAGTCGGCGCCCGTGTCAGGAAGAAGGAGAGGAAAGGCAGAGATATATTGGAAGATTGGAATGAGAAGCAACAGACTGAAGACGCACGACCAATCAGGAAACGACAGGCATGACAACCCGGCCTTCAAACGCGCCAGGCTTTGTCAAAATGTTGACAACTTGTCGGACCCCTGGCTCCGTGGCATGCAGCGCCCCCACGAAATACCTGTGCAAGGCGCGCGACTTTGCATGAATTGTTGTCTATTTTCGTTTTATATTGTATTGCAAAAGGGGGCTGCTTCATCATACACGAACCGGGGAAGAAATCGAAACCCAAAAAAGGGCAGGGCACTCCTGGTCTTGCTGCCGGACCGCGTCGAAGAGCTGAGCAGCTTCCTGTGGCGTGGCAGACTGACTGGGGCATGCGTGCATTATGCCGCGATCAACGGTATGCCATGCAATTTCCATGAATACTAGACTATAACCCTTCTATCGTGACATCTAATGCTAAGATGGCCAACCCTGCTAGAGAGCTGCTCAATATTTTGAATTAGAAATGGGAAAAACGTGACAAAATGTGAAAATGCGAATTGAAAAATATGTGAGACAAAAATGTGAGATTTCTTTGTAAAATTTGAGGTTTGTTGTGTTTCATTCTTCCTTTTGGTTTGATTTTTAGATTTCAACATTATGTCTTGAAATCCCTGTCTGGTGGTCCATGGTGCATAGCCAGCCCTCACCTGAAGCTTTTCCTCCCAGTCTGCGACCTGCACAGGCCACTTCCGTTCAACTTGATCCGCTCCCTTCCGGCTTTCAGCCCGCACAGGTTGGCCAGTGTCAATCTTCCCGAGAAAAAGTTGAGCGGGGAAAACAGAAACCCCATCTTCTCCAGCTGGATTTTGAAATAGTGTGTTTCTCCACGTTCTTTGGCATTCTTTTACATTTTTCACAATTTTTTCAAATTTTCACATTTTTCAATCACAGGTTTTTTTCAATCGCTTTTTCGAATCACATTTTTTCACATGTTTTCCCAGCGCTTCTTTAAATCACATTTTTCATTTTTTTCACATTTTGAAAATTTTGCTCCGTGGGCCACCAGACTGGGCTTTCCAATTTTTTATGTCTTACTTACAGTGTTTTGGTGCCTGAATCCGTCATTTTAACCCCAGGCTCATTTTATTTCTCGGTGATGCTTGGGTCAATGTATTTTATCACTGTATATGTTTGAATTGTATTTTAACACAAAAAATCTCTATACATTCATTTTCATGGTTCATGACAAAATATTTTTCAATAGCTCATGACAAAAAATTAAAGGGATTCAAAATTATAGCTAATATGGTTTAAAACTTCTTTGAAAAATGTGATTTCCTCATTTTCCACAACTTTTCCCATGTTCAAATCACATTTTTTCATATTTTCACATTTTCAAATCACATTTTTCACATTTGTTCAAATTGCATTTTTAAATCACATTTTTTCACCATTTAATTTATCATTGTTTTGGAGGCTGTGGCTCCGAACGGCCATCTTAAATCTAATATATTACCTTGAAATCCCGATGACGCAATTTACCGGGGAAAACCTGTCATGACAAAAAAACCTGTCATTTGACGTTTTGACGCTCTGATTGGCCATTTTCCCGCTCAAATATCAACACTGCCATCTCTTCATTTTGTTGATTCTGACAGCAATGTAGGTGAGTAGCTGCAAAGGAAAATAGTAGACTGGACACACCACACACACATATCTCCTTCGGATACCCTTCTTAGCAGCAAGCATCCTTGCAACTATGGGCCATATGAGTTGTTATAGTCAATAAATTTGAAAGAATCTTGCAAAATCCTCCACAAACCAAACGCTTTGAAGTCCTCATTCTTTGTAACTTGAGCATAAAATGGGGCTATAAGCTTTTGGTGTAGGGCCCTGTCTCTTTCCTTGGTTTCTCTTTGGTTGAAAAGCCTTTTCGACCATCAGCCAAGCGGGCACGCTTGTCTGTGGCCTGCTCAAACAACTCAGCAGCTGATGGCAACATGTTGGAGCACAGCTTGAAATCCAGAAAATGCTACAGCAAAGTGTCTTTGAAAAATGCAATCCATTTTGATTGTATTTCCAGTACAAGGCAGTTGCGGAAGTTTCAAAGGTAGGAAACCTATAGGAGAGGTTGGTTGTTGTGAATCATGGATGGCAGAGCAAACACACTGATGGACCTACAAGTGGTTGGAGGCAGAGCAGCGTAGTTGTGATGCAGTTGCAGTTGCAGTTGCCGTTGTAGTTGCAGTTGTAGTTGTGGTTATAGTTGTAGTTGTAATGTAGTTGTTGTTGTAGTTGAGTTGTAGTTGCAGTTGTAGTTGTAGTCGTAGCTGTAGTTGTTGTAGTGGTAGCTGTTGTAGTTGCAGTTGTAGTTGTAGTTGTCGTGTAGTTGTAGTTGAAGTTGTAGTTGAAGTTGTAGTTTTTGTTGTAGCGCAGTGCAATGTAGTGTATAGTGGTAGTTGTAATGGTTGTTGTGGTTGTTGTGGTTGTAGTTGTATTTGTAGTTGTGGTTGTAGTTGTGGCTGTTAGCTGTAGTTGTCATGTAGTTGAAGTTGTAGTTGTCCGGAGTCCGGACGTCCAAAAGTGCTCCAAGACCTTCAATTTTTTTTGCACTTTTGACTTCCAAATGTGCTTCGCGCCACAGCGCCGTGTACTTTTTCGACATCGCAACTTCCAAAAGTGGTCCGAGGCTGAAGCGTTTTTATTGTTTTGACTTCCAAACGTGCTTCGCGCCACAGCGCCGTACACTTTTCAACATCTCAACTTCCAAAAGTGCTCCGAACATGGTGTGTTTTGACACGTTTTACTTCAAAATGTGCTTCGCCCCACAACGGCGTGCACTTTTTCGACATCGCAACTTCCAAAAGTGCCCCGAGACCGACAGTTTTTAACACTTTTTACTTCCAAATGTGCTTCGCGCCACAACGGCATGCACTAGCTTTTTCCACATCTCATCTTCCAAAAGTGGTCCGAACATGCGGTGTTTTTGACTTCCAAATGTGCTTCGCGCCACAACGGCGTGCAATTTTTCATCTCTCATCTGCCCAGATGGCTCCCACCCGCCGCTTTAGCGAGCCTACTTTTCGACCCTCCGGAGCCACAAAACATTGGAAAAACACAGTGTATCGCGACTTTCCTACCTTTTCGCGCACCTGCATCTTCTCTCTTCTGACTTTCTCCGCATCTGATCTTCTCTCTTCTGACTTTCTTCCCGACTGTGCTTTTCTATCTGTCCATATTGTCGGAAGTTTGACTTCTAAACTTCCTTCGACGACGGTATTTTGACGGTAAATGACGTCATTAACCCCTATTTTGACGGATGTTGACGCAATTTTGACGGCTATTGACGGTCACATTTTTCAGCTGCGACCTCTGGAAATCTAGCGCGCACATATGATGAGTATCACATTTTCAATTCCAAATGGTTGCCCTGAAATCTATTTTTCTCTTCAGGTTTCTAAGAGAAAGGGATATGTGGGCCAAACCTGCTTTTGAGCACTTCCACACATACCATGTTGTTTGGGTTGTGTTCGCGACCCCACTTTGACACATGCCCAAATTATTTGAAGGTCTGGCGGGCTTGCAATGCTTTCTTCATACCGAAGGCATGGCCGAAAAAATGGGAACAATATATCAGAACATAGAACATATTCTCAGAACCCATTTTTGGTTTTGTGAACTAATTTGACATTGTCCCACGTCTTGTGCCTATCCAGCTATGTTAAATTCAAGAGATTGACCAAGTACGTGGGCTGTAACCATCAAACCAGAGGCCTTCAGCAAAGCACAGAGTGAGATGGTCGCCTTCGAGGTAAACTTAGTCATCCTGAGGGTAAATCAGTCATGACAAAAAAGGGGTGGAAACTGAGTCATCCGACGTTCAGGGTTATATACCCATCACCGGCCTCGACGCGCATGGTGAAGCTTGTCATTCCAGTGGGAGTGGCCATTCTCAAAGAAGGTGCCTGATAAACGGGATGAAGCGAATGGGAAGAAATCAGGTTGGAGGGCAAATAATAGGGATTGATCGTGACACGGAGGGAGCATGAACATCAAAGGAAACAAGCTGCGCAGCTGCGCGTGACCTGCGAACGAGGGGCGGCGAATGCGCGGGAGTTCGGAGCGGCGCTTGCAGATTCATTCATGGCTGCGGAAAGAAAAGCAAGGAAGATGAGTTGCACAAGGCAAAATGACATTGATTGTCTCATTCAACAGCAGCAGCGCCTCTATCGTAAGACTGGTCAAATGGAAGACTGAGATTTCGACGGACCGAGGCGGCATCAGAGGCAATACAGGCGCAGTGACCGCGATCATAATGTAGACTGCCTGGCCCGACCTGGAATGAGGACAAGAACGGAAGTAAGATGAGTGGCAGCACAGAAACAACAAATAGATACGAACACATTTCTGGTGTATTAAGTTTGAAGCAGGCCGGGTGCTGTGAACGACCTGGCATGCGCACGGGCTTAGAACCGACAGGAAACCATCAAGCGAACTGAAGCCATTAATCATCGAAGTTTGAACCTGTACCGGCTGAATCAGCAGCTTATTTTACACATCAGGAGAAGGTGTTGTGGAAGCAAAGGTGATGGTCATTGACTTGTGCTGATGTTTGAAGAAAACACGATGCTGCTAACACAGGGCACTTTGGCCATGCGAACGCGCGTCTACATGGTTACTGGCTTCAGCATGCTTCATCTTGGCCTCATTTTCCATGAAATTCATGCCAGTAGTTTTCTTTCTTTGGATTGGAAATCTAGCCAGCCATCCAGCCAAGATTGAATATAGAATCACACATTGTTTCATTTTGAGAAACCGTACACAGTAGAAACAACAGGAGTCGAGGTTGACAGCATCCGGTATTTGTGACGGGAAGGAAGATGTCACTTCAATCATAACAGAGACTAAATGGGTTTGTCTGAAAATAATGTACCTCAAGATTCAAAATCAAATGGTTTATGGTCGTTTTTCCATTTAAAGGACTATTTTGGGGTATACATCATTTTCAGACACCCAAATGGTTCCAGGATATCACACCAGAGAATAGATCGGATCTGCAATCATTGGTTCACCCAGGGCAATGTGTCGATGATTTGCCAAAGTCAAGATGGATTTGGGCATTTAAATATGCAGCTTCTATGACTATGAAACTAAAATTTATCAAATAAGTCAAAACCAATCTGTGCAGCAATGTATCCAAATATATCCAAATGTAAAAAGCTTTGGTTCATCCCCAGCTAACTGGTCTTTCCTGCAGGCCCAGCAGGGCGGCATTGTCTGCAAACAGTGTGATTCCAATGACAGGAAATGCAAACCCACTAATGCCATCTCTAATGCCTTTACCCCAATATCAATACACCCTCCAGACACCTTTGTTCAATCTTGGATTTTATGTGATTTTATTCACTTTCGTGTGGGTCTTCAATGAGGGATCGGATTACCAAGCCACTTTCTGGTCCTTTGCTTTCTCCTCGTTGCGCCGGAGTCTGCGGTGGTGAACTGACAGGGTCCTTCTTCACAAAAAATCGCGCAAGCGGAGACTGCGCCGTCATGGCGAAAGCGGGTTGTGATGGGGCGTTGACCCAATGTTGGTGTCTGGCTTTTCGAATGGTTCATGGTGGCTAAGAATTGGAAAATATTGGAAAATAATCAACAATGCATGCTGAATGATGGACAATTGGAATATCCTTTGGTAATTTCTCACATGGCTATGGTCTAGATGGCCCTTTAGTTTGAGGATGTTCCAGGATTTGCCTGTTAAAATATATTCAATGTCCATAGCTAGGCTATATGTTAAATTGCCAAGGGGATACAGCCAGAATAAAAATGGACCCAACCCGATTGGGATGTTCTTTCTTGGTTCACTGGTTCCTTTATGAGTCCAAGCTGGGAAAGTTTCGCACCAACGGCAGCGTTTGCACAGCCATCCTCCACAAACACCAAAACATAAGTTTTCCCCATGACATCATCTAGAAAAGCCGAGAATGGTAATGGACGGAAGTGGTAAGAAAAATACCTTTCAAATCGTGGATGTGTTTAGTTTAGATCTATAGTCCGTGTAAACCCAACAAATGGCAACCCATTCAAGACGCTCAGCAGTTGAGACACGTGATTTGCTCTTCACTTCCAACAGTCAAGTTTCCAGAAATTTTGGGATGGTACTTCTGAGCTGCTGAGAAAATAGTGATTGCCTCTTCTGGCAATGTCGTATATATGCTGAACGAGTCATCAGTTTAGGGGCAAATCATTTGTTGCATTTGGGTTTGCCTGAAAATACCGCAGGGAGTAGGGTACCCCATTCCATCCACAGGTTCATCGTTTTCGCATTAAAATTGCAATTTGGGGATATTTTGGGAGCATTCTTCGACAAAACCATTTTGTTGCAACACTAATTTCACCACGTCATCATTCCCAAGGTGTGAACAGTTTCATTCCGTGTGAACGACCGCTGAGCAGACAGAGACTTTTCACACCGCAGGCGCCAGGGCCGAGTCACTATGCAATCCTCAAGGCTTTTGGGCTGCTGGAAGCTGCACGTGACTGCTTTGAGCAGGTTGTATAAATGTACATGATGGCAAGTTGGGCAATATGATGGGTATATGTCACTGGAATTTGCCGGTAGTATAATGGCTATGTTTCATGGGGGAATATAGTATACTGACAATGATGATTGTTGGGTTTCTCTGGAAATGAGGCAACCCCCCAAACTATCCCAAATGGCATGTTTAATGAGGAAAATGATGGGAAACCATTTGGGGGGACCTAATTCAGACAAACCTATATTGGTTAAAATATGTTGTATATCAATGTTACGGGCGAGAGAGAAAGAGAGAGACTCCATGGATGGAGGGTGGCATACAGCATTCGCCAAAAAACACATGTCGATCAGTAAAGCATAGTAAAGGGCCTTGGGCTGTGGAATAGATCGTGGAAGTATAGCCGATCAACCTTCATGGACCTTTGGAGACCCTCCTGCAGTCATTGACGAAGGTGACTGGCCAGCCGTTGGGCTAAACCAGTCGACCCCCGATTGAAGAAATGTTGGTTGCGGGGCATTTGCAAACAAGACACCCTTCGGTTCCAAAGGGTTCAGAGTTGTTCCAAAATCCCACCAGAAGTGACCCTGTCATCACCTCCAGCTCTAGGTATTTGGGGCTTGTTCACCAGATTCATGCAATCCATGGTTACCAACGGTGTCCCTTTGGTAAATATACAGGGGCCTGTTCGGGATGCCATTTATATCCATGTATTGTCGTTTATCTGTCGGTTTAATGGGATTACCCCTCTCTATGTATCAACCAGTGCGAAAACGACATCTTGATTAAAATCGCCCAATACAATTGAGGTATATTAGGGTTAAATTCCCAACCACTTCACTATTTCATATTGGGTATACCCCCCACATGGCCAATTAGATAGGGCTAATGTAGAGGATCATGATGATTAAGCATGATTAACCAACGGATTTCAAGTTTTTCCTCTAAATTTTCAGACAAACCCACTGACCAAGTGACCGATACTCCACTTTTCCAGCAGTTGTGGTGTACCTGCAGTCCCCATCTCAGCTGGGGCTGCTGGATGCAAGTTACTCACCCAATGAATCACTTGTCCATATGTATAAATTGATTATTCAATCACTGGCCTGTATATGTAAACATGATCATTGTCATTGAATTATCATTATTGCCGACATTAAGAAATTGATAGAATAGAATAGTAAGAAGTATTCTCAGTTATAAACTGCAGTGTCTACACAACCATTCCAAACCCTATCTCTGCAGGACCCTTTTTGCTGAGCCAGAGCTTGCTCGCTACGGGTTCACCATCAAATCCCCTCTAGGTAAATTACACAAACTCACCAACCCCGGTCATGGCCGGTAGTGGAAAGCTGAAATAAGCCCACATTGCCATATTGTGATAGCTTAGACTGATCATGTTGTCCTGAATTAATGAAACACTTTGCGAGCTGGAAAAACACAAGTTTAAAGAGTGGATAATAATCTATATAAATAGGCCATTTTCCATAGCTATGTCAAATTATCAGGGGGTATACACCCAAATCCCATAGACCATCAACTGTCGGCCCAATTTTTATCGTCGTCGCGGCATCGCCCGCCTGGATGCCTTGTAAGGTGTGTAGTTGATGCTGCTCACATCACATGCATCTAGGCGTATCCCTGTCGCAGAGCTGATGAATCCGTTGTGTGATTCCACCACAATCCCCTTCTGACCCCGTCTGAAGTGAACATGTCCCACCACATCTGACGCAGATGCCGAAGCCAACTGGGACTATCCAACTCCTAGGCCAACTGGGTGAATAGATTCCGACATCAGCACCACAAATCCCCCCGGAACCTGAAAGAGCCCATCCTTTGATGATGAATGCCTTTAGCGATGCACAGGCATAGCTCAAGCGGCCAATTAAAGCAAATGGATCAAATGAATTCAAATGATTTCAAATGGGGGTTCTTAAAATGGGGGATCCCCAAAACTGGGTTTCGATACTGAAATGATCTAAAATGGTTCATTTTTGGATGACCTCTGTGTTAGGAAACTTTCAAACTGTGGAGAGAGCTCCAAAAAACTGATAAACTGATGGACTGAGTGTTGACTCAGCCCTGAAAGCTCTAGCAGTACATAGCAGTACCAAAATTGTGCGGGACTTTGTCAATCAGCCGCACCAGAATCTTTCAGGGAACAGTGTTTCCAACCTTTTAGGTCAAATCCATTGTTCCCATATCTCTTTCGCAATGGTTGCTTCAGGCATGGCTTGCTTTATTTGGCTTCTTCAATTTTGTCCATGCGTAGTAGTTTTGGCATCTTGGGATCATTCGACTTACTGTTAGCCTCTTCAGACCTGTCTGTTTGAATAGGTAAATCCAAAGATGGCCCGGGCTCCTGCAATGGGAAGAATTCCTCCAACAAGTCTGCTGCCAGAAAAAACCACCTTGATAAAGGGCATATCAGTGCGGATCTATGCTGAATTAATTTGACGTCTACAGTGGATTTTTGATGGGAACCCTGCCCGACAACAACGCAAATCGCCCATCTATACTAGTATCGACTGTAATACTTTCCGGCTCGTTGGACAAGAATGACCGGATCCCATCAGATCTGTGTTCAACCCTCATTCCCTACTTGCCATACTTGGGGGTTTCCTAAGTTATAGGGCTACCCCCAGTTCTCATCCGTTTTGGTTTGGGATTTTCCATGACATACACCATCCAGCTTGGGGATCCCCCATGACATACGGACACTGAGGCCCCACCAGCTGCGCCGTGGCTTTCTCTTCGGACGGAATCTGGGGGGAGCCATCCTACAGCAGCCGACGTGCATCCCGGGATTTGTCTGAAGAATGTGCGTATAACAGAGATAATATAGATAATATATGTATGTATATGTATGTACTGTGTATATATATATATTTATATATGGAGAGAGAGAGAGAGAGAGAGAGATATATATATATACATGTATATGTCTATATGGCAACACCAAAACAATATAGAAAAGTTGGAGTCTATGGGAAACATCATCTATACATATCTATACCCATCTATACCCATCTATACCCTGGAAATATTGTTCTATCTTTTTGGAGGTTCCTGTGATGTACAAGGTGAGGCCCCCCGGTGATGCTTATCGGTTTGCAAACCCATGAATAATGTTCGTTATATCCCCCTAATCAATGTTTACTTTAAGCAAGTTATAAGATCTTATAAGTCAACTTAACCATCTAGGGGGCCTTACCCTTTATCTAACATGTAAATTTCATTACATATAGCCTATAGAATGTATTGCATTATGGTTTCTTAAATTTCATTAACATTATTTAATATGTATAATAATTGTATATATATATATATATTTATGTGAAAGAGTATGAAAGCGAGTACAAAGTGCTGGGATCTCTTGACTTTGTCATGCTGCAGCCCATGCGGAAACCATCCAGGATCCAAATGGCGGGATCCACCGCAACGGCCTTGGGGTCCGTGGCATAGTTCAAGGTACCCTCGGCCTTGCTCTCCTGGCTCTGAGGTCATATGGGTTCTCTAACACCCTGCGTGGTGATATTTGTGCATGAGTCGATTGGATTGTCCAGCAGCATGGTGATATCTCAACATTCAATTTCTTAGTGGGTTAAGGTGAGGATCGGATTGACCACCTGATTTTTTCGTACCCAATTTTTGGACCATGTTTTCTCTGGAATTGCAGATCAACTAGTGAATCATCGCCAAAGCCGGTGAGAACGTCTGAGCCTGGCTGGCCAGTTTGCCCAGGTTCCAAACAACCACCTGAGCCACGAGATTCCACGGCATCGGAAGTGATCGAGAAAGCATTCACTCTTCGTGTACGAAGAAAAAAATAGACAAGTTCTTCATCACCCCGGACAGAAATGTCCATCAACATTCTTCCATGAATCAATAGTATTGCTACCAAACAATAACTTAAATCCAGCTCTTAGGTCTCCGATTTTGACATGTCGAACTTGCTTTCAAGCCATCCCAGAACGCAGATTGGGGGTCATCATCTTAGAGTGGAAAAGCATGAGAATGCCTTGAAATCATCTGGCAAATGATTGTGCAGGAAGTTCCTCACAACCATTAGAATCATTAGAGTCATTAGAGGATCATACCAAACTACCTATTGTTGAAGGCGTTGAACAGTCATAAACCGACCGTCAGCCCAACGGCTAAGCCCTTGCGCCTTGGAATCTTCATGAAATCGGATGCTGCCACCCTCACTAGCCTCCAGAGCTCATGCGGAGCCGTGTCACCATGGAAGGACTGGGGAGAAAGCATGAAGCAAGTTGCAGCACTTCTTCGGAGCATTTCAGCCAAGTCTTTTCCAGCCAAAAACAAAAAATATACCAACTTTGCAAAGTTCTCCATTTAGGCTTGTCTGAACAGGGGCTAACCCCAAATGTGATGCTTTATAATCGCTTTCCTCTCAAAAAAACACCCTCGGGGCATAAGTGCATAACAAACATTCCCCAGCCAAAAACAGCCGCTCGACCGCCAGAATGGCGTACCAAACTTGCTGAAGCAATTGAAGACGGCAAGCGAATGCTTACCACAAACCTGGGCGTTTTTTGTGGCCACAATTCAGGATCTTAGCTTGAAAGAATACCAGTAGTACCCGCACGAGGCGGGGCGGAAGTTGCCTTTTGGATATACTATAAGACCTTTTTCATCTATAGAACTTGCTTGCACCGTGCAAGAG
>BGPT01001263.1:154542-177402 GCA_003297045.1 Symbiodinium sp. clade C Y103 | reverse complement strand
GACTGCTGACCTTCTGTTCTGATGGTTGAAGTCATGTACTTCGTTGGATGTGCCCCGAAAATATTTTATCCCTCAGCCATCACGTGCTTTTTGAATCTTCACTATGTGTTTTTCAGGAAACATGTGGTAAATTTAAGAAATGAAGGGATACCTGATGAAACTGCAATTTGCTCCATGAATTTCTGAATAACTCACCCAAATCATTCTGACTATCTGCATTAATATCATGGGGTTTCATGCCTTTTCATAAATCCATTTTTGCATTTGTGTTTTTCAGGAAACATGTGGTAAATTTAAGAAATGAAGGGATACCTGATGAAACTGCAATTCGCTCCATGAATTTCTGAATNTATCATGGGGTTTCATGCCTTTTCATAAATCCATTTTTGCATTTGTGTTTTTCAGGAAACATGTGGTAAATTTAAGAAGTGAAGGGATACCTGATGAAATTGCAATTCGCTCCATGAATTTCTGAATAACTCACCCACATCATTCCGATTATCTGCATTAATATCATGGGGTTTCATGCCTTTTCATAAATCCTTTTTTGCATTTGTGTTTTTCAGGAAACATGTGGTAAATTTAAGAAATGAAGGGATACCTGATGAAACTGCAATTCGCTCCATGAATTTCTGAATAACTCACCCAAATCATTTTGATTATCTGCATTAATATCATGGGGTTTCATGCCTTTTCATAAATCCATTTTTGCATTTGGTGAAAATCAACATGTAGGGGGGTGCCTGAATTATATGTTTCAGCCATCCAAAACCAAATTCTGGCAACCCAAAACCAAATTCTGGCCACCCAAAACTAAATTCTGGCCAGCCAAAACCAAATTCTGGCCACCTAGAACTGATTTCTGACCACCCAAAACTAAATTCTGGCCACCCAAAACTAAATTCTGGTAAACATTTTGTATGGAATTCATTGGTTTTGGGCTGGTTGAAAACCATCTTTGGCTCATTAAAAACAATGGTTCGGGTGGTTAAAAACATGTTTTTTTGATGGTTAAGGACATTTTTTGATGGTTAAAGACATTTTTTTGATGGTTAAAAACATTTTTTTTCATGGTTAAAACATTTTTTTTGATGCAAAATATTTTTGTAACTAACTTTTTCTTTTTTGGATTTCAATGTTTGGTTGATCCACATTTTTTTTTGGCCACCATCCTCTTTTGCTGGCCATATAAACCTATAGATCTACCATGCCCCTAGCATGCCCCTAGGGCGCATCCTTAGTTGCCGCCCTAGATCTGGTGGAACCACCTCAGAGNTATAGATCTACCATGCCCCTAGCATGCCCCTAGGGCGCATCCTTAGTTGCCGCCCTAGATCTGGTGGAACCACCTCAGAGGTGGTTCTGGACATCCCTAATTGAAGACCTTCAATCAGGGTTTAATTCTCCCACCCCCGTTAAACTTCTACATTCATTGAAGATCTTCAATCAGGGTTTAATTCTCCCACCCCCGTTAAACTTCTACATTCATCGAAGATCTTCAATAAGGGATGATCATGATGATGATGATGATTATNAAGATCTTCAATCAGGGTTTAATTCTCCCACCCCCGTTAAACTTCTACATTCATCGAAGATCTTCAATAAGGGATGATCATGATGATGATGATGATTATGATGATGATGATGATGATGATGATGATGATGATGATGATGATGATGATGATGCGTCGCCTGTCGTCATTGCGGGTCCGGGCAAAGCCCAGGCATTTGNATGATGATGATGATGATGATGATGATGATGATGATGATGCGTCGCCTGTCGTCATTGCGGGTCCGGGCAAAGCCCAGGCATTTGCCGTATATATATATAATTATATATATATATATACATGTGGCTATGGCTCAAAAAACGGGTATGGATCGCTACGCGATGATCCGGACGTATGGAACGAAGAAGTTACACAAATTTCAAATGGTCTCACATGAATTCAATCTCTTCAAAAGGGTATGGATCGAGGGTATGGATCGGCGGTATGGATCAGGGGTATGGATCGCCTGTGGGTCCGGGGTATGGATCGGGACCTTACATTTTGAGCTGCAGCCATATATATGTATATCATGACATACACTCTGACATACATCATGACACACTCTCTGACGTACATCATGACATTCCGTCTGACTTAAAATCTGACATGTATTGGAAACATATATTCTGATATGTGCTCCGAGAAAACCTGCCATGTACTCTGATATGCATATCTTGACATGGCTTGTGACCCAAACATATGTAAACAACTCTCCTGCAGCCCGAAGTAATTATGTCTGCGAGCTTGTCAAAAAAGCGGTGTCCTGATGAATTTGGGGTTGATCTAACATGCACAAATATATAAATATGATGAATTAGTCTTTCAATTCTTTCACTATAACATAAACATACATGTACAATATCGTAGAATTATATAAATTGTAAATTGGTGACTTTGGGGGGTATGTGCCCTGAAACATCATACGGCTTATCAGGAATCATAAAACAGGTGGTGATCATGTGCTAACCCATGCCAAAAACCATCCAATAACCAACCATGACTGGGGGTCATTTTACATCATCCCATTTCCAATTTCCAATAATAACCTGGATGGTGTATTATTGGGTGCACCAAACTAGACCATCAACACCCTATCTTCCAATGGCCATCAATCCGGTATCCTGCCCATCTTGGCTGCGACAGAGACAAACCGACGCTTTTTTGCCACTGTGTGAAACATGGACGTAGAACAGAGTACGGCATGGCACCACTGAGTCAGTGCCCTTGTGAGAGCATGCCGTCAGCTAGAGAAAATAAGTTGTAAGGGGGTAAACCGAATAATAAAGCACCATTTGGGGATGGTTTATACATGTTTATACAACTTCTTTATGGTGATTTTGGGGATGGTTTATGACATTGAGATACATTGGGCTTACCACAATACAGAGGAAGAAATTGTTGACAAAAGTCGACCAGCCTCATACTGCTTGTTGCTTGCAGAGCTGCCAGAAAGCTTCAAGACACCTTGGTGTCATGCACTGGTCAAAAAAAATCATGGCGAGGGTAGTTCCCAATTAGAAACTTGACCACACCAAGGCAGACCATTGGCATCTACACCTTGGGAAGAAACAAATGGACATGGGACACAGTTCACTATCTCACATCAAGCCAAAACAAGAAACCTATTGCCCACACGCATAGACCCCTCCAATCTCTTCTCGGTTTTTTCCCACCTGCCAGGTGACGGTCTTTAGATTTAAACAAAGGTGCAACTCCTCACTCGCTCCTCACTCACTCGTCACTCACTCCTCACTCCTCACTCCTCCTCCTCCTCTGCCAGCTCCGGATGCAGTGGGCGACGCCTGGACCCCAGCTCCAGATGCAGTGGGGCACGCTGGACCCGAATACATGTCAGATAGAATGCCAAATAGAATGCCAGACAGGATGTCAGAATATATGCCAGATAGATAGAATGCCAGATAGAATGTCAAAACATATGTTAGATAGAATGCCAGATAGAATGCCAGACAGGATGTCAGATAGAACGCCACAATGTCAGACAGAATGTCAGATAGAATCTCAGAATAATGTCAGATAGAATGCCAGCTAGAATCTCAGAATATATGTCAAATACTGTAGAATGTCAGCATAATATGTCAGGGTGGGGATCACTCGAAGTAAAGTCATTCAAGTTTCAAGTGACTTCGAAATGAATGCGAGTCACAGGGCAGACTTACACGTATCGACAGTGGGGCGACTAACAAGTGACTTTATTCACTTTACTTTATTCCCAGCTGTATGGCGCTTTGAAATAGCCACCAAATATGGAACTTTCTACAGCCAAATGCTATCACTGACATGTGCATTTCTTCTTTAACCTTCAACACAAGGCCTCAAACCTACTAGGCTCGAGCTTTGGCATGTAAATCCAAACAGCTCTGAGAAATACCATTCATGTACTGTACCTCCGGTAATCATTTTGTATCCCCTATTGATGGAGATTTTCATGTGAAAATCATCAATGAATGGGTGACTTTCCATTGCCGTGTTTGATTACCGGAAGGTAATTATCTTGATATACTATTATATACTGATATACTTGTTTGCTTGCACACAACTGTGGCCATTGGCTATGACCGAACTGCATTCTTTTGTGAAGGAATACTGAAATATCTCTTGACAACATCCCCATCACGCATGTGTACAACCCATATTTGCGTGTGTGTGTGTGTGTCTGAAACTAGGGCGCCTCCAGATTCGATGGCTAATCAGCATTTTCCCATTGAAAGTGCCATTTGGTGTGTATACCCCATTTTCAGGCACACCCACTTAAACTTAAACCATAACCTGATTTTGTGACCATGAAGTTTGATGGCAAGGCTGACGAGCCGCTTGCTTGTCGAGGGTTGTCTGCTTCAGGCACCAATCCCGGCCATGTTAGTAGCACCTGGAAGAGTGAGCGTTGCAGGGCCCTGTGGATCTAGGTGAACCCAGGAATCTTACCTGGCTGGATGCTGGTAACTGATACTACTTAAGTAGCAATGGTTGTAGCTCACCAGCATGGCAACCTTAGTTCGGGGACTTGCTAAGCACGGTTTCGCAGCACTTGGTTGCTCAAATAAATCACTGTACATATGGAGGTTTCCTAAAATAGGGGTACCCCCAAATCATCCATTTTAATAGGATTTTCCATTATAAACCATCCATTTTTGGGTACCCCCATTTTAGAACCTGTATTTTCAATGCCGAGGGTAGCTCGAAACCCGCGAGGAAGGTAGATGCCCAGTGTTGGTGATCACCTAGCTATTATGCGCTTGAGCAAGCCAGAAAACTGGTTGTTTTAGTATGTATATGTATGTATATAGAACCTTCCCGGTAACAAAACACTTAGAGTAAACCATGCTTCTTTCCTTGAACATCTAGCAGGGTTGCTCCAAACACCAGGTACCAGGGGGTTAAATTGGGTAAAGATAAAGCTAAAATGACGAATTTGCCCACCAAATTGTATCTATGATTTGTCTATAATGCTTGGAGCACATCCGTGTCGTTTCCTGGAAATGTTCCATGAAAGCCACCCTGAATTTCATCCAAATGATTCGTGTTCTCTTGACACTGACACTACCATTGAAAGAGGAACTTGACTCAAAATTGCGGTGACAAGACCGGCTTACTAAAAGCTTAGGAACATTACAGAAAATGAGGATCCCAAGGAGTTACAGAATTACTAACCAAGCATCATATATTTTACCATCAGCTGCAATTCCAAAATCATACCATAAATACTACCAGTGAATTGGGTTTGTCTGAAGATAGGCTACGCCATTCCATCCATGCCTGTCAATCATCACGGTCCTTTCAAATATGCTGCTTAACTTTTTCAGACACACTCATGTATAATACTGTCGGGTGCATATATCATTAATATGTTCCATTCATATCTCATGTTCTATTAATATCTCGTTAATATCCCGTCAATATCCCAGCAATATCCCCATTGCATTCATATCCTAATAATATCTCATTATCCATTAATATAGTACCAATATAACCATAATATGATATGCAATTAAACTCCCATTATCAGTTCATATGCACTAATATACCATAATATTCCACCTAGTAACCCATATCTCATGATCAATTGATATCCCTATTTCGAATTCCATTCATATCCTGTTAGTATCTCATTATCCCATAATATACCACCAATACACCGTAATACTCCGTGATATAATATCCCGTTAAAATTATAATATCACAGTATCCATTGATACGTTCCATTCACCGCGTTCATATCTCATTAATATCCCATGGATATCTCACTATCCAGTCATATAGCACCAATATACTAGAATATTCCACAAATATTTCATTAATATCTCATGAATATATCATTATCCATTCACCTCCCATTCATATCTCATGAAAATATCCCACTAATCATCCAGTGTGATCCAATCCGATCCACCCCGAGGCTCCCAACTAAACATCCCTCGCCCTCTTGGAGCCAGCGCTGCATCTTTTCTTGACGATCCTCAAGCAACGGCACCTGGACCGTGTCCGGGGACGACTGGTGGGCCATCGGTGTATACCCTACTCGTCCTGGAGTAGATAGAATATGGATATTTCAAAAAAATCCTCACAAACATGGGAATCTGTTTGAAATTTGATTCGATCTGCTTCCGAATGATGATATATTCATAGAATGCTGATGACTGGTGATGACTGGTGTATAACTATATTTGGCTGATCAAGGAGACCCATTGCAATCCCAATCCCAGTGCCTGCACCATCGCAGGCACTGGAGTGACCTGGCGGACAAAAATACGGCTTTCCGTTTTGGATCATATACAGTGTTGATGATGGTTGTTGGTTTTGGGTGTTGATCGGACTTGATCTCAAGTTCAAATGAAACATCATTATCTATATATATTATGAAAGACTGCAAATAATGGGGTTGTGCTGGGATAAACCAACATATGAAACATGATGACACTTCAAGTGACGATGGGTCATCTCTTACGCAGATACAGGAACCTGGCTTTCAAATCCCCCAAGACTTGACTCAGCTTGGAATGTGAAGAACCACAAACCATCCCCATTGCCATTGAAGAGGGTCTGTGAAAGGATTTCTTTCCTTTGGGGGTGTTGGCTGGGGGTATCCTGCAAAGGTATGTTCAAATCATCCCCTCCAATCATGTGAGCCGTTCAAAATACCCTATCCACCCTCAATATACTAGTTGGTTGATAGGTTTCCTTGTCAGTCCATAATCCCCAATAACCCAAGCAGTATATCTCCCATTTCATAACCAATCAAACATCAATCATCAGTGATATCTCCCATATTTTGATACTTAAACCATCTTAAACCCAAGAAAACCAGATGATTCCCCATTAAGATACTCTATAGTGACCAATCAACAATGCTACTTTTAATGGCTCGCGTGAGCCACCCGACACCTGCTTGGGCTCACCGGTCTCTTCGTCCTGAGGGATGAGGCTCTTTGGCTGGGATGGCTATGTGATTCACATGGAAAAAACCAAGGTTTTGTAAAATTGTAGATTCCTAGGTCCTAGGTTAATGTATACTGTATATACATATGTATACAATACACATATATACACATATGTATATATAGATAATTAATGATAATCATATATATATATATATATCTTTACATTTACATACGTACGATTATGATACGATTATGTATATAGATATAGGTAGATATTTGGCAATGTGGACATGCAACTGTATGATGTCATATTCACTTTGATATTCACCCATCACCAGGCGGCCCAGTAAGAGTGTTTCAGTGTTTCAACACTTGAATTAAGGGAAAAACTATAGGAAAGACAATGTGCTAATATATATATATATATAATATTATATATATAATATTATATATATAATATTATATATATACATGTTTCACCATTAACAACAGAGATTTCCTACAGATTCTCCCTTCAGTTCCCGGATTTCAGCAATGCCATCACCGATGTTTCTCCATGTCTACTGCACCGCACCTATTCTGAAATTAACAGTGGTTGAGCTACATACTGGGTACGGGTCAAAAGCATTGTATCTCGATAAACATCAAAACTGCCGGTACTTCATAAATTTCGGGGATTTCCCAGCCAGCCTAACCCTCCGTTTAATTCCGACAATTTCCCAGCCAGCCATGTTTGATGACACCGGAGGCCAATAGAATCCCATTATATCCCACTATATCCCCATTGTATTCCACAATATTCACTATGATATCCCTGATATCCCATTCAAACCTTCCTTTACGGGGATTTTTCCGATATTTCCCCATATATTTATATACACATTTGATAACTCACAAATCACTCCACCAAAGAATTCGCCACTTCAGGCCTTCGTAGCTTCCGGTGCAGATGATCTTGAAATCCTGTCCACCTGCACCACTGCAAAATCACCCAACTCCACAGTCGTCTTTGTCTGAAAATATGGCAACTAGCCTCTGGCAAACTAACATAGCTATGGAAAATCAACATGTTCGAAAAAATCATGGGTGAATCAACTATAAATGGCCATTTTCAATAGGGATTTCAGTGAAATTAGCCAAGAAAATCCCAGAAACCTACCGAAACGTCGGGTCCTGGATGATGATCTCGTTGTGGTCGGCTTTTTTTTGTTCTTCTTCCGTGTGAAAAAAACGATGGGGTTCTGTGAGCGATAAATCTCTTGTCCAATTCTACATGGTCCCAGAGATTTCCCAAATATGTCCCATGATATCTGCACAATGTCCCAAAACCGTCACAACTGGGAGCCCTTTGTGTTTGTTGTTGCCTCTGCTATGCCTGGCATTATCTGCTTAGCCACTAGTTGTCATCAGTCTTTACCTATTTAAAGCAGTCCACTATTGTTGTTAGGATTATGTTTTGATGTTTATTCGTATCATCACTATCAATGATGATTGATAATACTCAGTATCATTCATTGGTATCGTCATTATTACAAGTTTCACCAACAGAAGTGTTATTGTTATGATCAGTATATGTATCATTATCATGTTCACTATTGTTATCATTAACATCATTATCATTGTTACTATACATAGTAAACCTTAATACATATGTATATGTATATATATATATGTGTACTATACTATGAGGCCCCCTAGATATATGATCCACTCCTATCTACTTGTCATGATGGTCGCATGCCAGTTGGGATCCCAACCCCTGGCTACCTCGAAACAAAAATGGAGCCTTGACGAACAAAGGTTATTTTGTTACAAAAAAACTCGATTTAAGCAACAAATCTGTTGAAACCAAGACAATCCAATATATATATATAATATATATATATATCTATACATGCAGTGGCACACAGCCATGAAGACAAACATCTTGGACAATTGTGTTCCCCCCACTTGGCTAAGAACGGGATTCCGCGGCTTCCCAAGTCATGGAGTAGGCGTCGAAGGCAGCCGCGCCTCATAGATCTTGTTAAAGGTTCGAGGCCCAACTGTCGGATATCTGGCGGAAACCTGGGCAGAGGCCACAGATGTTGTCTTTCAGGATCCATCTGCATCGCTAAAAAACAACATGTGATGTTTTTCCTATGCTTCATGTGTTTTTTGTTGTTTGTTTTTTGCAAAGAAGGAACAATCTGCAAAAAATCTGAGTATACTCCAAATCTGAGGTCAGAGGCGAAAAAACAGGAGCTTCCACGTCTCACTTTCTTGCTCTGATCTGTGATCTTTTGTTGTTCCAAATCACCGGGGACATAGATCAGGGTGAAACGCTTTCGTTGGGTGACCCTCCACACCATCTAAGCAAGCTGATAGTAACCATAGTCGCAACCCGGTTGGGGGTTTACAGTGTGGGGGCTTATACAGTAGCTCATGGACCTTGGATTTTCGAAAATATAGTGTCTAAATATATCCAAATAAATATAACTTCTATTTGTTTTCAAACGTACCATGACCTAATTACCTACCTTGACATCATCGGCTATTTGGCCATGGATCAACACCTGCCGAATGTGATCATCGCTATCATCAACTCTAGCATAATCCTTTCGCACCTGAAAGGCATAGCGCAGATCCGGACACAAGTCTGTGAACCTGGGCAGTCGCGGTCTGGGCTGTCGGCGGTCCAGGTATGTCCAGGTTGTGGCATGATTTTCATGGGCTTCTACCCCATGAATTACCACTGGTTGATCATCATTTTTCCGAGGAAAACATCAACATTTGGGGGACAGAGCCTATTTTCAGACAGACTCAGTTCGAATTTCACCACAGACATAGTTGAAACCAAAGTGCACTGAAGAGTTCTTAAGGAGTTGGCGTCAGATTGCTTCTGTCCCTGTCCCACTCTTCCTTTCCCACGAGGATCCAATTGTGGAATTCCCAGAAACCAAGAATCCTTAGAAAGGTATCATTTCTCCAGTTAATGACTTGTGTGAAAACAGGTCAAAAGCTACTCCGTTCTGTGCCATGCTGAAACCCGATGGTTTAATTGTAGTGTTGCAGCCCAAACGTCAGGGCAACAAACAAATAAAACCTCAACTGCCTCACATAGATTGGATGTTACCCCCGAAATGATCTATTCATCTGGTAATGGTAAAAGCTTGCGCAAGGCCATGCCCAAGTGTGACCAACTGCAATGAAAAACGACTTCTACACATGCAAAGCATGGCTTTTAGAACCACCAAAAACTGAGATCATTGGAGGAAGTGATCCACTGGTATACCCAGCTATAACCCTTACCCTGCCTGTAGTCTTGAGATCAGCTAATGTCAGCTAAACTGGTCTGAGAATTCGATACCCTGAAAATTCATGAAAAAATTGTCATCCTTTTCTTCATAAAATTGGCCTTGAGACAAGATGATTCCCAATATCGGTGGGGGGGGAAGGTGAATCAAGGGGACCAAATCTGGCTATGATTCACCTATAATCCGTTGGAGCATGCGTAAATCCGATCCAGTTGGCTATTCTCTTGTATATAACTCAATTAAAATCAGAATCATCCAGTGGTGTATTCTATACCCATTGTATGCTGATGATACCCCCTTCATCCTGACTCCCTTGGCCGATTTTGTGGGTCAACCCAAACCAAAAAGGGCGATGAAGCACCACTCGACCCAAATCTGAGAGTCATACTCGGCCACCACATAGTCGTCACGTCCCAAACCTGTGGGTAGTTCGATACCCGACTCACAAAACCAGGTCTCAAGTCTCCCAGGTCTGCAGTCTTCAACAATTTTCATCAAGTAATGTTGGAAATCTCCCTAAAGCATGATCTTGACATCTTCGAACGGGCGCAACATTTCTTGGGGAATGCTTTTTTGGGGTGTTTTTTTGTTGGTCTGGAGGCTGCCACCCTTCATTTTGTGGCGGTGTTCATTGGTTTTTCAATGGTTTTCATCGCTGTTTTGATGGTTTTCATCTTTTTATCACTTTCTCGATGGTTTTAAATTTAGGTTTTTGCGTGTTGGGTTTAGGTTTGGTTTAAGGTTGATTGAAGCTTTTTGTGGGTGGGCTTAGCGTTCATTTAGACTTTGTTTCTGGTTTGTGCAGGGCTTGTTCCCAAAAGCTCCGAAGCTCAGGTTTTTTCCCAAAGAACTGCTGCCCAATTCAACTTTTTACTTCATCTAATGTAGGTAAAACAATAATAAACCATCCCCTAAATCACAATTTTTATAGGTTTATAGGTGGTATATACACCATTCCCAGTCATGGGTGGTTTATGGCATTGTTTTACTGTACCCACATTACACAAAAATCGCCCACACCTCTTACATCTACATCACCTACATCATCTGCAGGTGATCAACCTCTAGGGAACTTCTACAAAGCTCGTACAAGGTCAATTTACAGAGAGGAGCTGACTTGCAGGTGATCGACTTCTATCTCAACTCCTACAAAACTCCTTCAATGTCATTTCCACAGGAGTGGTTTGCACAGGAGCTGTTGCACAGAAGTTGTTAAACAGGAGTTGTTAGACAGGAGTTCTCACACAGGAGTTGTTACACAGCAGTCCCTCCCACATTTCAAAGACCATGCGCTTCTAGATACTGTAAAATTGCAGTACCTAGATGCAAAGATTGCCTGTTATATGCCGCACGCAAACAGTTCAACTTTTGGTACAAAAAGTGTCTCTATTGGCAGAATACTTGCAAACATATTGTGTGTGATAATGTTGTGTGAGAATGTTGTGTGTCTGTGTTTAGTTGTGTAGAGTGTATTCAGGGTTTATTTAGGGTTGGTGTAGGGTCTATTTAGGGTTTCTTTTGTCCAATCTTTTGGCACTTAAATCTTTCTTATTGTGATGATGTTGCGATCTTGTTGTGATGTGGCCATGGATTGTAAAGTTGATTTAACTTCAACTTAAATCCAAAATTATTGGATGTAGTTAAGTAATTGAATCAATTCAAATCTAGTTCCAAATTGATTCAGACTAAATTAAACAATTTGGATGTCGTGAAAAATGGAATATAGATTTGATCTTAAAGTAATCTAAACTTAATCTTAAACGGACTTACATTTACATCTTTGAAGATATATGGTGAAATTAATTTGAGCTAAGCCAGAAATAATCAAATTCACTTCAAGATTGATCTTAATTATATAATATTATATAGATGTACTTAAAAGTTGAACGAAAATTTGAATGATCACTTTAGACTTAGTTCAACAAAAACTTGCATAGGTTCAATATGAAGATAATCTTGAATTGATTTAGATTCAATCTGAAATTATTTCGATCTAAAATCAAAATCCAATTAAATGCAAGTTCAAACTAATTTAGTTTTTAGCTTAAAGCAAATTCAAATGTGCTTTTACAATGGAAAGCCAAAAGCCAAGAAGCCAGACTGAAAAAACAAATCCCCCCCCCCCCCCCCCCCCCCCACCCCAAAGAAAAAAAAACATACCACTACTGTATAAACCCGTGAGTCTGTCAGTTCGCCCAAAAAAAGGTCGCTAAAGAGCGAGCAGCAAATAACAACTGGGGAGACCACCAACCAGCAATCAGCCCCTGTACTGATTTTGATCCCAAATGCTGGGAAAAATTGATGGAGCGAAAAAAAAAACGTATCTGATGCGGCTATGTAAGGGAATATCCTCACAAAATATGGCCTTGAATGTGCAATACCTCCATGTTAGGTCTTGAGTTTTCCACTTTTTTCAATAGATGATAATCCCAAAATACCCATAAAAAAACGGCGTTTTACCTTACAACTCTTAGTATTTTTTTATTTTTTGGTGATATTTTGAGGGTCTAAGTAGGTGGATATACCATCCCAGATTCCAGCGCTGGGTCCGGTTGAGCTCACCCAACAGTGCCTCTAATCATCCTGGAGTAGATAGAATTTTCATGAATTTTCAAAAATCGTCCTATTTTCATGAGGATTTGCAAATCCATATTCTTTCTATTCCATGAAACTATGATATGTATATACATATATATATATATAATTGCGATAATTGTAGAAATGTATACTGTATACCTGGAGAATACGGGCGCCCATACCTGCCCATCAGTTTCATCTTCCAACAACGGCGGCACCTTCTAAGTGGGCACCGCTGACAGATTTCAGACGGGCCTGCAGTGCGATCGAGCCAATGGAATCCATCGGTTTCAATGGTAATCACACGTACTCATAGGTAAAAATGGGAAAGTCATGGAAAATCGCTGATCCAGTGGTCACACGCTTGAATCCATTTGACGTAGTCTTGAGGTCACATTGTCAATGAATATTCAACGCATTCAACCTTTAAATGGGACAACCACACTAGGTTTCGACCTATTTCCTGATGATTTTCCACATGGGCAGTGTCAAAAACCTCCAGGTATTGGGATACTGTAATAGATTAGTAAGATCATGCTGATGGAGCCATTACCGTCAAAAAAAAACACCCATTTTCATGCACCTTGACATGATGTTGCGTTTTGCACAAATGGGGTGGGGTTTGGTGGGGTGGGGCAATAACGTCCAAGTGCACTTGCACACACACACACACACGTCACGCTACACGATCGGACGTTCTGTTGCACTTGCACACACACATCATGCTACGCTACTGCACGTCATGCTCTGGCTCTTGCTACTGGAACACCCTCGCGACTTGTTGAAAGTCACTGCTGAGATCTGCTGAGTATCTCAAAGAGATGTCATGAGATGACAACGAGCGTTCGACAAGGGCAAAAGTGCTGGAAAGGTTGCCGAGGCATAAGTCAGTGACCCTCGGTCGAAGACACCATTTTTGTACCTAAAATAGCTATTTCGCTGTGGCGAGAATATGATTTTGACACAAAACGGCGGACAGTAAAAATTCCGCCGGAAGATTATGATAATCGCCAATATACAATTGGGTAGTATAACCCCTTTATTTACCCTCTGGTAATCAAACGTAGCAATTGAAAATCCCCCATTTATGTATGATGGTCGCATTGAAAACCTCCATTCCGGGGTTTCTTAAAATGGGGGTACCCCCAAATCATCAATTTTAAATAGGATTCTCCATTATAAACCATACATTTTGGGGATCTCCGTTTATGGACACCCCCAGAGGGCAATCTCCAGCGGCCCAGGCGTCTGAAACTTGCCTGGTAAGGTGGTTACGCTGAAAGGGGGACCTATTGATAGAGATGGATGGATGGATAGATGGATGGATGGATGGATGGATAGATAGTTTAACTAGTTTGATTGATAGTTTGATTGCTAGTTGGTTTGATTGATTGATAGTTTGATTGATTGATTAATTGATTGATTAATTGATAGTTTGATTGATTGATTGTTTGATTGATTGATAGTTTGATTGATTCATTGATAGTTTGATTGATTCATTGATAGTTTGATTGATTGATTGATTGATAGTTTGATTGATTGATTGTTTGATTGATTTGTTGATTGATAGGTTGATTGATTGATTGATTGATTGATTAGTTTGATTGATTCATTGATAGTTTGATTGATTGATTGATAGTTTGATTGATTGATTGTTTGATTGATTTGTTGATTGATAGGTTGATTGCTTGATTGATTGATTGATTGATTGATTAGTTTGATTGATTCATTGATTGATAGTTTGATGGATTCATTGATTGAGTGATTGATTGATTGATAGTTTGATTGATTGGTTGATTGATTGATACACAGTAATTATCAGAGTGACAGATAGATAAATCGATAGGATGGACAAGCTAGACAAGATAGACAAGAAAGGTGAGATGGATAAGATTGACAAGATGGATCAGACAGACAAAACTCAATCGAATTGGTAAGATACCTAAGATTGCCTAAGATGGTTCAGGTACACAAGGCAAGACAAGATAAGATAGACAAACAATGACTACTGACTACGGTAATAATAGCAACGTATGGGAAGGAAATATGGTAAGATACGGTACGGAAGAAAGATAGATACAATCATTGGAATGGTTTAAGGGAAAATTTACAGGAAACCCCCAGATTTCATGGGAAAAACCATGGTTTCCTGTAGATTTTCCCTTCAACCAATCCAATGATACAATAGCCGTTCCAAGAAAAAAAAGCAGACCGGATACTCCGAATCAAATGACTGGACTAGATAAGACAGATAGACAAAAAGAGATACGATGACAGGTATTTTTCGAAAACAAAAACAACACATTAGTACAGTATATACAGTTGATGACAGAGATAGGATAGAAAGAACACGTAAACTAAATGGAATTGAAAAGATAGAGAAGATAAGATAAGATAGACGAGATAGATGACATAAATAGGATTTGAGAAAAAAAGGAATATATCTTCTATAAGTAAGATAAAGGATATAGTCAAAACAGATAGGAGGGATGAGATATATAAGACAGATAAGATTGGATAATTTAATATTGGTAAGATAGAGAAGGTGAATAAGGTGGATTAAGATGAACAAAACATCTAGGATAAATAAGAATAGATACAATAGATAGGTGTATATCGTACATGAAAAAAATCAGAAATGATTGAACCGATAGATTAGTTAAAAACACATGACACAAATAGACAAGATAGATGAAATAGCTGATGAGATGTTTGAGAGCATATATGTTGTATAGTACATACATGCATGAAGAATTATAATCAGAAATAGATAAAATAGATAACACAGGATAGAACAAAGGACAACAGAATAAAATACAATAGATAATAAACAGAAAGACAGAACTGACTCAGGGGTTCGCATGATGTCCAAGCTCTACTGAAGGCTTAATCACTAAGCCATACTGCCGTGTCATGGACGCATTTTTCAGCGAGTCTTCTCCAAGACTCTGGCCCATTCCCATGCAAACATTCACAGATTCTCGTGTTGACTGGACAAAAAAACGCAACAAGAAAACAACGGCTGTTGGTTACCCTATGATCATCAAACAGGGCAATTTTTCAAATCCCCCCACGTATAAAAGTTTTTCAGCTAGCCATGCTTGATTACCAGAGGGTAGATGTACCAGTTGAATCCGCCACGGCCTGGCCAGTCACCAACTTCGGCACAGACTTCAGCGGAAATGTCTTTGGGGGCTCCTCCATGTCAGGTGAATGGTGAGGTCTGCGATGAGGTCAAAAGAAGTAGCAGCAAAATAACCAATAGGTCTATATTTATTGTGTGTACAATTGTGTGTACAATTGTGTGTGTATATTTATATGAACATGTATGTATGCATGCATGCACTTACGTACGTACATACGTACCAACATATACATATTTATATACATATGCATATATATATATATACATATATGCATGTATATATATATATATGTATATGTACTGAGGGACCCACAATCTGGTCAGGTTCTTTTCATCATTATTTGTATCTGACAGAATCCAATTTTTGTGGCTAGGAATTTAGGAATTTTGAAACTTTCAACGAATTCCGAAATCCCCATCACACAGAAAATCGATTGAAGTTGTTTTGGAAGTGACATCCTGCAACCCACAGGACCGCAATCTTGGAGAGTGAAATCACTGTTTAGGCTCTGTTGCTTTAACTTGTTTTACTGAAACTTCAGAGGCTATCCCAAAACCTGGCTTTGTTTTTTCGGCCACTTTTTTCGGACACGAAGTATCATTCATCCACTAAAAAAAACAAACAGGAGTCATTTGGGGATCAAAATCTTTCAAAACCTGGGGACTTTTGGGTATGAACATCCAGAACTACCAGCTCTTCTGTGGAAAATCCAATGCCATAGTCACCATCCCAAAAATCACAATGTTTATGGGTGGTTCTTCACCCATCCCCAAATGGGAGTTGTTTATGGCCGCGGGTGAATCCCACATTCATATCCTATTTGTGTATATATATATATATACATATACATGTATACATATATACATATATACATATATATATACATATATATACATATATATATATATACATATGTATATACATATATATATATACATATATATATACATATATATATATATACATATATATATATACATATATGTATATATACATATATATACATATGTATATATATATTTTGTACCACCATTTTTCATGGTGCAATCACCTTTTATGTTGCTTCAATCACCATGAAAATGCAGACCCCATGATCTCTGAAGACATCCACATCATCCAGGTAGACACGTCAACACCAGCTGCAAGTCCTTGGAAGCCTTGGTGTTCTTTGCAGCCCCCTTTCTACTTCGGTTTCGCCGAGCATCTTGTTGACCAGGGGCGATGATCACGGCACCTGGCCGAAGCGGGCCAGCATCGGCTGGAAGAGGCCACTGTTGAGCACAACTTTCATGAAATTTGAGGAAGTACCCTCCAGTAAAGTAACATAGTTCTAGAAAATAGATGAAAATTGACCATTTATAGTTGATTTACCAATCAAGATTCTGATTTTCCATAGATGTGTTAGTTTACCAGAGGGTACTTGTTTCTCGTAGCTGTTGTTTTTTGGAGAATGCCAGGCTCACCAGAGGAAGTGTCAATGAACTATCCTGGTACGTCGAGTAAGTGACCACGGGCTGAAAACATCTCCCAGAAACATATCCTGTTGCATCCTATGACAATGTTCATGGATTTCCCAATGCCATGTTTGAATTTTCTGCCACAGGAAATTCCCATTTTCAATAGTGCGTGCCCCTTCATACATGACCTATCATATCATTCACCTGGTGAACATGTGCGTTGTACGCATTGTCAAATTGATAAATTCGTGGACATTACCCTTTGGTAAACTAACATAGCTATGGAAAATCACCATGTTTATCAAATATAAATGGCAATTTTCAATAGCTATGTTAAATTACCAGAGGGTACTATTATGGGTCTTCCATTCCCAGATCTTCCCAGGTCGTTTTGTTCATCTCCCCTTTCGGCCAGACCGCACCTAGGAAGGGCAGCAAATGGGCGCTGTCAGGCACTACCATGAGTTGGTATTCGACCTCTTGAATGCCGGCCTCGGGTGCACGACATCCACCGCGAGTCTGGCGAACCTTTGATTTCTTTGATACCTCGATTCATAGTGGATTTTGCTTTATTTTCCCATTGTTTCCTATGTTTTAAAGGGGATTTCCCATACTTTTCCCATGAAATCACCATTTTTCATAGGTAAAAGCCATCAGATTTCCCAGATCGTTTCACGGGGATCCTTGGCGCCCACACATGGACCACTGCCGGCGGCCACGCAACTCTGCAGACCTTGAGAGGCCATCGATGCTCATCCTCATCATTGGATAAGGGATTGTATATATATATATATACGTATGTGATAACAAATGTATATATATATATATGTGTGTGTGTGATAAAATATATGTATATAAATATACATTTGTACATATACATATATAACACGACATGACATGACATGGCATGGCATGGCATGCATTGCATTACATACCTATACATACCTATCCACATATATATATATATATATATATAGCACATGCAGGTCGTCAATGTACCGTCTATTTTGGGTAATAGTTTGCATCGCATACTATCGCATACTATATGTAGTGTTTAACACAATATGTATGTATATATAGGCGATAAAATGGATTCTAGATCAAAAAGGAGAATACAATCTCATAGAATTATGTACGGCAACATAACATAGACGTTTAAAAGTCACAATGTAATGTGCTCTCTCTCTCTCTCTCACATTCGTCCCAAAGTCTAGGACAGGAAAGATAGCCGACAAGCTTGTGTGAGCTACCAATCCACTGCCGTGAGACCAACGCGGCCGGAGATAGCTCCGACCAACAAAGCACCAGGCCTACACACGTGCTATGACGCGCCTACCTCAAAGTCGGGTGGGGGAATTCCGCCCCCAGCCGACTTCCATGAGCNCAGGCCTACACACGTGCTATGACGCGCCTACCTCAAAGTCGGGTGGGGGAATTCCGCCCCCAGCCGACTTCCATGAGCACCCCACAGAATGTGGAAAACATTAACTACAGCAACATTGTTAGTTGCCTGTCAGTAAAACAACAAGAATCAAGCCAGACAGGTGCTAGCTCGACGTGTAACCTTAACCACGCAACATGGAGAGAGCGATGCCACAAGCAGCCACTCGCCACCAGGGTAAAAACACTATCGCACGGTGCGACCCACCTGTTGTGTCCAGTGCATGCCATGTAGCTGGGCGACAGGGTATGCGCCACCGGGCCCTGCGCTTAGGCGCTCCAGCAATGCGAACATGCACCCTCACTCAAACCATCATTCAACCCGCCCCTTCCTCAAGAACGTGCAGGCCGCAGCCACCTTGGCCACACGTCAGCAGGACCCTGTCTTAACTTCAGCCAGCCAACCGTAAGCAAGCCCAACCGCCATCTAGTGGAAGCAAAGAAGCCAATGACCGTAAGTGGCCGAAANCCCTGTCTTAACTTCAGCCAGCCAACCGTAAGCAAGCCCAACCGCCATCTAGTGGAAGCAAAGAAGCCAATGACCGTAAGTGGCCGAAAGCTGCCAACATGTCACAATCAACCGACTGGAATGCCTTCAACGAAGGAGCAGTGAGCCCGATCATCACCACAAAAAGACATGAAGGCGACGCCAACATGCCACGATGGCGAAGCCGTCCACCTCACANATGCCTTCAACGAAGGAGCAGTGAGCCCGATCATCACCACAAAAAGACATGAAGGCGACGCCAACATGCCACGATGGCGAAGCCGTCCACCTCACACTCTCAGCTGACCAAGGAGACGTATATCAGCACCTCGCCACCAAAACGGCCATGGCGCCACTACTGACTACCCCAGGGATCCGCCGTCACAGCCACACCAACTGGTAAGACCTGGGCCCGTGGCTACAATGTAATGTACTGCAATATAATACAATATGCATGCGCAACATGATATGTCTATATTTCAACATACAGTACATCATCATATTTTCATTAAAAAAAAAACATGGAATGCGCATATAGTATTCAAGGTGATTGTTTCGAATTCCAATTTCGTCTGTGTGACACTATATATATATATATATATTATGTAATTATGTGTATATATATATATATATTTGTATTTTATATATATAATATAATATATATATATATATGTACATGTGTATATGTATACATTGTATACATATTGGAAACTGGTCATTCATCCTCCTTCATATGGCTGCCCGCGCTTATGGAGGATCATCCCAGAGATTATGATTTTTCCAGATCCCACCCACCACTTGGTAATCCATTGCACCTCCAACATTCGATTTTCACAGAAACTCTATTTTCAAAACAAGAATCATAGGATATCATAGGAGTAGAGTTGATCACTGGTTCATCCTTTGTGGTGAATTGCTTTTTTGTCATCAAGAAAAAACAATGCGTTTTTCCCGCGCCGGCCCCGGTCCGGCACGTCTTCTCAGGAGCCCCCACGTTGCCCTGCCAAACACTGAAAGCCTCATCCTGTTTTCACCGGGGGCTTCATCTCAAGTTCACATCATTTGGAGGTGTTGGTACACATGTGATTCCGGGAGGGCCATTTTGGTACACAAAAATAAGGTGTCCTAAAATGTGGGTACCCCGAATTACTATCGATTTCAATAGGATGTTCCATCATAAACCAACCATTTGGGGGATCCCCCATTCATGGAAACCCCCATTTGGGCATCTGCCAACTGCGTTTTCAAGATACGGTTCCAAATGGAAATCCTGAACTTAGGGATCCCATTCAACAATTCACCCATTTTCGCAGAGAGATTTGGGCAGGAGCTCCAATGAATATCATCGGGACAATTCCCAGTTGCTGTTATTCGTTTTTTTTCAAAGCACATCAAAAGAAAGCGGAATTTTCCACATCCACAGTGATCATCTGCTTGCTCCATGGCTCAATGGTCCATCAGTTTCACCAGTGTCCCAGTCCAGGTGCGCGTCCTCTGATGCCATAGGTTTCTCCAATACAATGGGGAGCTCTTTGGTCATTCGCCATGGGGACCACCTACAGCGCCGATGAACAGCCCCCAAGTTCCGAAGCACATCTTGCAATATAGCAGTTTATACTATAGCAACCTGCACAAAGATATAGAAGTTCATAAAATCCTACTACATATAATATGTGTTAAATATAGAACCTGTTCTATCTTTTTGTGGCCTACTATATTTGTCAAAAGTTAAAAGCAAACCTTAAACATTCGGAGTTGTCATATGTCATGGGCATGTTCACCGAGGCCAAACAGGTCACAGCTGTTGTCCCAGGACCCAAGGGGGCAATACAGTCTTCCCTTCAAATGGGGGGTATCAGGTCCCAAGTCAACTCATATGCTTCAAAATTGCAGCAATGAACCCTCAAAATCACGTAGGACTAGTACTAGACCATCAATTGTAATCAATTGGATTTGGGTAGGTCTCAAAATTGAGTACACCCAATCCCCCACAAGATATCATCAGTTTCCCCACTAAAACTGTTATGTTAGGAATTTGGAGTCCTGGCCGTTTTTGCAGCCCAGATATCAGGAATCCATACCGAAATAAATTTTATCAGGAATGTATAGCAACCCCCAACAAGATCGAAAGAAACGTAATTTGCCACATGTTAGTGAGATTTTACTTTTCTATCTTTTTGGGGGGCTGCTATATTAAACCATATGTTGCACAAAAAAATGCATCATACTTCTCATTGCCCCATTGCGGCCACCCCCGCTGCCACCAAGCTGCCGGAACAGTTTCGTCGCGAGAACACGACCAACTAGTTGATACATGTTGATACATATTGATATCCCATTCCCTGCATATTAAACAGCCCCATAGTATGGTCCCAATAAAAATGGAAATCCCGCAAGAAAAAAACATGGTTTCTGGGTGGTGTTTAGTATGGATGGGGGATGGGATCCTAACTTGTTCCTTGTTGACATGACCAACTCGACGGCCGGGGCCCACACTTCAATCCATCCCCAATGCGAACGCAGACCTCGGCCCGCTGGCTAGTTGGGCAGAGAAGTTTCAAGCATTGTTTCATTTTGTTTTCTATTCAATGGTTTTTATGGTAACACAATGTAATGATTCCCAAACATTATTTGGATGGTTTGATACGCCCACGAGTTGATAAGATTGGGTACTACTTCGTCCAGCGAGACGGCCGAATCACTGTTTGGCCGTCACTCTGGTGTTTGAGCCATTAAAAATACTAGCTGGTTGAAAACGGTTTCCCTAATATGGGTTAGTTCATTATCCCCGATAACCAATCAGCTAGGGTATTATTCATGGCTCATTTGCCTGATTGTGTCAATCAGGTTGCAACTGAAGTCAACAACTTACTTCTTCCCTTTTGTCATTATCCCATCCCCCGGTCATGTTAAGATAAACACCCCCATGGTCTGGTGCCAAATACGTGTAGATTCCCACCATGGTTTCTCGGGGGTGCTGAATATAAATGGAGAAAGGGATTGTGTAATTCTACCTGACCCTAGTTTTGGCTAAGAAGGCAGGCAAAAAGAGCGTTAAACCCTGCCATTCTTGGGATGTTTTTTTCCACCCAATGTGTACATAATACACATATTGTATACAGGATATAGATACGTATATACTATATATATATATACAATGTGTATATATATATATATATGTATATGTATATAGTTATATATATGTACATATATATATATATATATGTACATATATATATATATACATATACATATATATATATATATAGCGACGGACTGAAACTTAGAATGCTGACCAGTTTTCCAAAATTTTTAACCCGGAACTTAGAATGCGTGCCTTTTTGCCTGTTTTTGACACAATTTAGAATGCCGGGCCGCATTTTCAGGGTAAACATGCTAAGTTCAGTCCGTGGATGCATCAAACCACAGTACTGCCACACAAAATGAACATTCTATCTAGAAGAGGTATGCTAAGTTCTCTCTGTACGGGTTTTTTTCCTCCATAAGGGTG
>BGPT01001263.1:119960-148760 GCA_003297045.1 Symbiodinium sp. clade C Y103 | reverse complement strand
GCATTCTATCTTCTCCATTACTAAAGCAGCTGGGCTGAGAAAACGGGGTAAATTTTGGAAACACCGCGGGGTTTTGGCCGTTTCCCATGACTTTTTTTATCCCGACCGGTTCCAAAACGACATTCTAAGTTTCAGTCCGTCGCTATANATTTTGGAAACACCGCGGGGTTTTGGCCGTTTCCCATGACTTTTTTTATCCCGACCGGTTCCAAAACGACATTCTAAGTTTCAGTCCGTCGCTATATATCTATACTTTTCTACATAGTGTTGGTAAACATAACTCCAAAAACAATTTGGCGTATCGTCCAAATGACCCCAAAATTTTAAAGCATTGGGACTTAATATGTGTTTTCACCAAAAAGTTGGGTTTGATATTTAGATAATATGTTTTTACGAATCAAAATGTGGATTCAACAGGATGTGTACCATCAAAAAATGGGAGTTCTTAGAGTTTAAAGTATGATTTTACCCACCAAAAATTAGGATCTGAAACGACTTTCACCATCTAAAAGTGAGAATCACAACATTTAGCATGATTTTACCAATCAAGAATCCGGAGTGAGTTAAAATTCACTGCAACCATCCAAAAGTCGGAATCAAAGTCTAAACATGACGTCACCCAAAATTTGGGAATAACTTCATTGGTTTTAAAATGGGAATTCGAATTCAAAACATGAAATTACTCATCAAAAATTGGGAGTTAACATGATTTTACCCGGGAAACGTGAATTTCAAAACAAAACGTTACTCATCCGAAAGTGGGATTAAAAAACAGGCATGAATGAACTATCGAAAATTGGGACCTGTCAGTCATCAAAGAGTACCCAGATCTTGCATAAATCATCGCAAATCCCCGCAAAATTCCATTCATCCATTAATTTTAGGTAAACAATGCTATCATAAATGCTGTTCTCCCGTTTCCCGATTTTACCAATTGGGGGTATTAAACACTATGTCCCCTTGACGCAGGTTGACTACTGGTTTCCCGTTTGGAGGATCATCCCGCTTCGCAACTGCTCTGCGAGTGGAGTATTGACCCAATCAGAAATACAAAAACCAAGGAATCAGGGACTTATTAACCAGGATCATTAAATAGTTTAACCATTCATGTGAAAACCGTTTAAAACCCACAAAAAGGCAGAAAGGTCTCATGTATTGAATTCAACGAGAAAAACGTATGATTTGGATTAGACTGGACTAGTCTGAAAAAGATACAGTGTGTTCTGTTTGAATTGGAAGTGAATTTCCATCTCTTTGGTGCTGATTGGATGTCCCAGTTCATGGATTGTCAGTGATAATCCCCAACAGATTGGATAGATTTGGAACGTACAGCCCCCTACAAATGTCAACCATCATTATCAACTACATCTCCATAGATATTGGATGGTTAAAACATCTTAAAATCCCCGAAGCATGATAGTCAAATCCCATTTAACTCCCATGAAATCATCATTTTGTCCTGGCAAAATTCCCATGTGTTGATCATGTTTAAAGGGTGTAGAATATTTTTTGGATTTTTTGCGGGCAAGGTTTTGTTTTTTTTTGGGGGGTTCTGCTCTGGCACCGTTTGCCTTGTATTTGCAACAGTTTGGAACTTGAACCTGTCATTTTGCATAGTGTTTGCTGCATGTTGGCATGTTCACCGTCCATTTTGCATGGTATTTGCTACATTTTGGCATGTTCGCCTTCCATTTTGCATGGTATTTGCTACATGTTGGCACTTGAGCCTCTCATTTTGCATGATATTTGCTACATGTTGGTACTTCAAACGTTCATGTGGGTTTCTTTAGGGTTTCTTTAGGGTTTTACTTAAATAGGGTTTCTTTCGGGTTTCATTTAGGATTCCTGGCAGGTTTTAGGGTATCTTTAGGGTTTCTTTTAGGTTTCATTTAAGGTCTCTTTATTTTATTTGTGGTGTCATTTAGGGTATCCTTCTGGTTTCATTTAGGGTTTCTTTAGGGTTTCATCTAGGGTCTCTTTAGGGTTTCATTTAGGGTTTCTCTAGGGTCTCATTAGAGTTTCATTTAAGGCTTCTTTAGGGTTTCTTTTGGGTTCCCTTTTAGGGTTTCTTTGGGTTCCCTTTTAGGGTTTCATGTAGGGTCTCATATAGTTCTTCTTGAGGGTTTCATTTTGGGTGCTCCTTGGGGTTTCATTAGGGTTTCATGTACGGTTTCATGTAGGGTGCCATTTAGGGTTTCATGTACGGTTCCATTTAGGGTTTCTTTAGGGGTTCATTTAAGGGTTTCATTTAGGGTTTCATTTAGGGTTTCATGTAGGGTTTCATTTAGGGTTTCATGGGGTTGCATGTAGGGTGTTATTTAGGGTTTCATTTAGGGTGTTATTTAGGGTTTCGCATAGGGTTTCATTTAGGGTTTCATTCAGTGTTTCATTTAGGCTTCATCTAGAAATCATTTAGGGTTCGTCTAGGGTTTCATTCAGGGTTTCTTTAAGGTTTTATATATTGGGGTTTCTTTAGGGGTTCTTTTGATGTTTCATTTAGGGTTTCATCTAGGGTTTCATGGGGTTTCATGTAGGGTGTTATCAGGGTTTCCCATAGGGTTTCATTTAGGGTGTCATTTGGGGTTTCATAAAGGGTTTCATTTAGGGTTCATCTAGGGTTTCATTTAGGGTTTCTTTAGGGTTTTATTATATAGGGTTTCTTTAGGGGTTCAGTTAAGGTTTAATTTAGGGTTTCTCTTGGGTTTCATTTAGGATACAAACAAGAGAGAATGAAGCTAAAGAACAAGAAAAGCAAAGAGACAATAAAGAAAGGAAGCAGAGGAGCAAGAAGAAGTAGAGCAGCAAAAACACATGACTATCATGACTGTAGAAAAAAAAAAAGGAGAAGTAGAAAGGCACAGAAGCAGAAAAGCAGAGAAGCAGGAAAAGCGGAAAAGCAGAGAAGCAGGAAAACAAGAAAAGCACAAAAGCCAAAAAGCAGAGAAGCAGAAAAGCACAAAAGCAGAGAAGCAGAAAAGCAGAGAAGCAGAAAAGCACAAAGGCAGAGAAGCGGAGAACCCGGAGACCCAAAAAAAAAACAAAAATGAATAACCCTCCTTTTGAAATCTCTACACCATCATTTTTCCATGCTAAAAATTATGTGAATTCCCCCATGTTTTGCTAAAAATCCCAACACCAAGGCCCCTCCCACCGTCCCCGTCCGCGCCTCGGCCAACTTCTCCGTCCCTTGGCCCAGCTTGGCGTTGCCCTGCGTCAGCTGCGCCAAGGCACCGACTTGCTTGGACACCTTTTTGCCGTGAGGACGAGAGAAATTCATCCGGAAAGTGTTGGGATTCATGGGAAATGGCCCATAGAAATAGATGATAAACATGATGATTTACCTATAAATGGTGATTTTCCATGGGGAGATGGATGTTTTTGAGATTATAATGAAAATTCATGAAAACTCTTGGATTTGCGGATTTTCCCATTAAAACAAAAATCACCTTCAACAAAGCCAGGAATATATCTTCCCATGATTTTTGGGATTTGGGAGATTTTCTGTTGATGGGATTCTTATGGATGTTCTCATATTCTTATCTTTTTTGGGATTTGGGATCATATTACAATATTTGATGGGATATTCATGGGATTTTGGCCAATAATGGGGGTTTGACATGCTTTGACCATGAAACGCAGCGATGTCATTGACAATTGGTACCCAAGGGACTATGACGGGAAAAAATCATGGGATTGGGATTGGAAAAGGATACGGGGAAACCAACCCATTCCTCAGGTTTCAATAGAATGTTGCAATTGAACCATTTGACTGGAAAGCATGGTCTTGCCCATCAAATATGGATGTGTCCCGCAAATTTCCATTGAACCAATTCTGGGAAAATGGTGATATTTCACCAAGGAAAACACACATTGGAGACTGGGGGAAAGCAAAATGCGGTTGGTTCCCGAACACAAGAAAAAACATAGAAAAACAGAAAGACGGAAAAGGTTGGTTGACGAAGACAAAGTTTGCGAATGTCAAAAGTTCACCTTCCAATATACAGTAAATTGCAGATATTTGCAGATGGAACAAGGGCAAAAACAAAGGCTTTGGAAGAGCATTTTCTCCAACTGGACTACATTGAACATCTTGAGGAGATATACTGTCGCACTCTCCAAAAAAGATAGAACGGTAATTTACCGCTAGTTTAGTAGGGATGTTGAACTTTCCTTTTTGGGGAGTTTACCCCATTAATTCCTAGAAGTGATAGATATATGCTAGATATATCCCAATGAATCACCAAAAAAAAAAACATATATTTTGGAATATGTTTGGATGCGCATATCACCATGGTCTCACCACCACAAAAAACCCATGCTGCACCTGAAAGAAGGCGCTGGTGTCGCGGACGTACCGCTTCAGAGCAGGACGGGAGGTGAAGTAACCCGTCCAAAACCTGACGCGGTGAACCTGGTGCTTAGTAGGGAATGGGGGAATGGATGGGAATGGGATGATTATGAATGGTTATTATAGGTCATTCCCTCATTCCCTACTAAGCACCAGTAAGAAAAAGATATGTAGCAACCACCAAAGAGATAGAAAAGTTTCATCATCCTCCTAAAGAATCGCGGAGAACTGTTCTATGTTTTGGGAGGTTGCTATATAGGGAGACAAAACGTTGGATATTAGGACGAGATATAGGGAGAATAAGGCAAACCCAATGCCATAAACATCCATAAAGGTAAAGACGTTGGATAGTTGAATCCGAGGTATGTTAACATTGCGTCTTGGAGGATTGCCTTTTCCAAAATCTGCTAAGATCTGATAAGATGTAATGATTGTTAACCTATGATGCTATGTGATGTTACAATAAATGAGTTTGGGGATGTTGTAAGCTCCAGCATCTTTGGGGCATCCCAATGAGCTACCCCAACCCGAATTGACATCCTCCGGGTTCGTCTTGGGCCCTGGGGTGAATCACAAAATGGCAATTGTTGAATCGGGAAAATGATGAGGATAGCAATGGGATTGGGGGATACCATATTTTCAGACAAATTCATTTAATTAGAGCTTTAATCAGTTGCCGTTGGTTTGAGCCTTGCTGCATGTTCTCTAAGCGAGCATGATGAATCCCCGGCCTGATATGTTGATCTCAAATCTATGGCCCCATGCTACAGCACGATTTAAGGATGGATTCCTAGCTTTCACATTTCTTAAGCATCATTCATAGAGTTTGCTGGCAGTGGCTGCGCTACAAACCATGGCGAATCTTAGATACCCTCCGAAAACAACTTGCCAAAATCATACCGCATCATACAACCAGTTTTAGAGCAAAATGTACTGTATCAAAATCTTGTAAAAGATCTTCTAGTACTCAAGTTACCCAAGGCTGATCCAACAATCATTGGATTGGTTTAAGGGAAAATTGAAACCGGAAACCCCTATATTTCATGGTGTAAACCATGGTTTCCGGTTAAGATTTTCCCTTCAACAAATCCCTAAAACAACAACCTTGAGAAAATTCTGACCTCGCTGCCCAGCAGCTTGTGCGGACCATCGGCATAGGGGAAGAAGTCGTCCTCCTGTGGTTCTTCAGAAGGTTCTGCGGGATGATCCGCAATGTGTGGTTAACAGGTTGATTCACCACCAAAAAAATATGAACTAATATGAACTAATACTGATACTATATATGTGGTTTCATGAAATGTTAACCGTTTTTTTTGTCTCATTACACAACATGTATCAAAACGATCAAAACTCAATGGTTAAAAATTGTTCAAACCGAACAAACACCAACACTGCTTGGTTTTCGCCTACATGTTCTGAACATTCGACATCTGTGCATGCCCACAATGGATGGGTCTGGCCTGGCCCATCGGAACCTTTCCCAGGGGATGTATCCTGCCTTGGAATGGTGTGGAAAGGTCTGAAAATGGAGTTTATATAGGTAATTACACAAGTTTAGACAAGAATTACATAGAATTACTCCATGAAATAGGTCAAAATTGTACTCTGAGTAAGATAATGACAATAAGCACAGCGGATATCGGGGTACCACATTTTCAGACATACACATTCACGTTTTTCTTGACTTGTTCCCGGATATCATGGAGATGTTTCTGGTCCAAACCACCAAGCCTCGCAGTGTGTAGCCAGGATTCTACTCAAACATTGGCGGTGAAACGACAACATTGAAAACCAACATGTAATGTATAAATCGTTTGAATATAGGAACTGTTGATAGAAATATATGAACATGAACATATTGAATCATTGAAAACCATCATGAAGGACCAACTATTGATGAATATAGATACCAATGTTTGAACCCTTGCGAAGCCACCAGTTTTACATGAGAAGCAAATGATATTCGAAAGAAAGTTAGTTGGTTCTTCCCCTCTAGCTCCACAAAGTACATCCAATCCCTTCATCTTACATCAACATTCACACCCAATCAATCCTGAATGACAACGAACAATAGAAAGTCGCACTGTCTTTTTCCCCACATCAATGCCCAACTAATACGTACTCAGTGCAAAAAAATTGCCCATGTTTACATCACCCCAAGAATTCACCCACCTTTCATCCAGTCTTGACATGTTTTCACCCCCAACCTCCCCACAGGCACCTTCAGAGGCCACTTGACCTGTGTCTCCATGCGCTTGGCGTCGACGTACCGCGACGGCGTGGAGTAGAAGACCTTCACGCGACCGTCGGCGTTGACGTGTTTGATGAGCCGGTCCAGGTTGAAGTACCAGGACGCCGCATCCTGCGGAATCTACACGGGCGCGGCTGGGGGTGTGGGCTGGGGGTGTCTATGAAGCTGTTGTTGGTTGTTGTTGGTTGTTGTTGTTGTTGTTGTTGGTGGTGGTGGTGGTGGTTGTTGTTGTTGTTGTTGGTGGTGGTGGTGGTTGTTGTTGTTGTTGGTTGTTGTTGGTTGTTGTTGTTGTTGTTGGTGGTGGTGGTGGTTGTTGTTGTTGTTGTTGGTGGTGGTGGTGGTTGTTGTTGTTGTTGTTGTTGTTGGTGGTGGTGGTTGTTGTTGGTGGTTGTTGTTGGTGGTTGTTGTTGGTTGTTGTTGGTTGTTGTTGTTGTTGTTGGTGGTGGTGGTGGTTGTTGTTGTTGTTGTTGTTGGTGGTGGTGGTGGTGGTGGTTGTTGGTGGTTGTTGTTGGTGGTTGTTGTTGGTGGTTGTTGTTGGTTGTTGTTGTTGGTGGTTGTTGTTGGTTGTTGTTGTTGGTGGTTGTTGTTGGTGGTTGTTGTTGGTTGTTGTTGTTGGTTGTTGTTGTTGGTGGTTGTTGTTGGTGGTTGTTGTTGGTGGTTGTTGTTGGTGGTTGTTGTTGTTGTTGTTGTTGTTGTTGTTGTTGTTGTTGTTGTTGTTGTTGTTGTTGTTGTTGTTGTTGTTGTTGTTGTTGAATGTGTTTGTTGAAAAAAATGAATCATCTCTGGTACCATGGTGATGCTAGGTTTATGGCTTGTATTTACCATTACTTACCTATATACCTATATGGACATGTTGTTCTGTTGTTTTTTGGGAAATAGCACGTGAACAATGAAGAACATTGTACAGGAGGGTTGCACTGTCATTTTCTACATCATGAACTCAGAACATCCTACAGCATGGCACTCACAGAATGCCACTTTAAAGAATCACATCTTCACAACCACTGATCTCACCTGTCATGATTCGTTCCACAATGGATTCTGACATGTTATGTCATATTGTGACATATGTTGACAAATCACAAATACAATATCATCAACCGAAAGGGGTGTCAAACGCAGCCACTTAATACCACGGATAGACCCTGCCTCGTATTGGAAGTCGGAGCCCATGGTCATCATGATGTTCTTGCCCCTGGTCATGTTGGCCTCCAAAACTTGGGTTAGCTTGAGGGACTCAGGACTCCTGCTGTGATGCTTGGTCTATGGTCAATATGAACCTTTTATGTTGACGCCTCTAGTATATATATCCTAAAGTTACATTATAAATTCATATTATTGATAATACAAATGTAAGTTAGTACTGTAAGTTTGATTGTTTTCGTAATTTGTGTGCTTCCCCATACCCAACTTGTCTCTCCTCTCCCTACCGTGCACTGAAAATCCATTGGTTAATCATGGTTCATCATCGAATCATGATCACTAGATCTAAAATAAAACGGGGACAAAATCATGAATCCTGCAATTGTCCGTCACCCCAACTGGGTCACCCCCAACTGGCACCTCACTAAGGGCAGCTTGAACGAAATCCTCCACACGGCTCTTCACGTTGTAATCCTCCAAAGCTGGATCGTCCTGATGGCTGACCCACGGTACACCCCAAAAATCCGCGGGTCAAAGTCAAAGGACTGTCAAGCCCAGTTGCGTTGCGACCAGTTGGGGGTTAGTCCATGACAACACCTCCCTCGCCCCGGCTACTCCTGAATAGTCTCATCGCTGTTTCGCACGTCCCAGTCGAAGCCATCCTGAGTGACAGGGCCATGCCCATATGCCATCTTTTTTGGATAAGTTGTATAGCCATATATCATAAATATATTTGGGAAAACGATGGAAAATGATAATCAACCAGTGGATTTGGGGTAATCCTATGTTCAGAAACACCCAGATGAGTCTTCCCTAATTTCAATGGTGGTTGAGGTTTGTTTCCATGAAGATAAAGACGATGATTTCATCCCAAAGACTAGAGATTGCCAACGGACAAGAAACAGCAATGGGCGGCAACCCACTCCTAGAATTCTTTTTTGAGGCAGAATTCACGGTTGAAAACCCTGTCGATGTGTCCAAATAACTGGTCAATTCTGGTAGGAACCATGGTGGCTTTGAAATCTATCATAAAGCAACCCCACATGGAGGTTTGGATCACAGAATTATCATACGTAGATCCCATCCACTGTCGATTTTGTCCAATGAATGTACGCTGGAAAACGTTAACAACGCTATTTTACAATCGACCATATAATAAATGGTTGTGAAACCTGGAACCTCGAACATATACGAACATATGATGTTGGGTCAAGTGGAGTGAAGAATCCCAGTCCCAATCTGGGATGGACAAGTCGATTTCTATGTGTTTTTTTTCACAAACAAAAATCCATCATAATCCATCATATCATCACGATTTTTAGTGATCCTTCGCATCATTCATGTGGCAAATGTCCACAAAAAAAAAAACAAATGGAGGTTCTTGATGATTCTTGGAGGTTCTTATTGGATTTACCGTAGATTTTCTGCATTTCCCAAGTTGCACTTGGCGTGGCCAAGTCGCTGGTGGCCCGTAATTGCCGCGGTACTCACCTGACAGCGAGATATGTCTTACCATCCTGAAACGTGGGCCACTGGAAAATTCCTACAGAACTAGTCCGGAAGTTTATAGCTCGAAAATGCTGGGAGAATCATCGAACTATTGAAATCACCATCTCAAATTCCACAGAAATCATCCTTTCATCACCATTTTCCTATGGTCTTTCGCAGATTTCCCCATCCCCAGCCCCCCCAGCCCCAGCCGCGCCTGTCAGCCCGGTGAAGACCTGCGACTTGGCTCCGAGGGACTTCGAGGCGCGCCACACGAACTCGGCCCGGCGCTGCTGCTGCCGCAGCTCCAGGTCCTTCGACGCCGTGGGGGAAACATGGGGAGTTGACCAAGGGGGGCCCCCGAGATGTGAAAATTGGTGCAAAGAACTCCATAGAACTCCAATAACTATCGGGTTTATAGGCTATGTATAGGGGATAGGGTCCCACCTTGTAGGCTAAACACAGTCACTCTTTGATAGTCCACAAAGATTGATGATCCTTTGCTGGTGATGATTCATAGCAACAAAAACTAAAGAATGAAATTACCCATCCAAGGTTGAGGATGTAAACTGACATAGATGTGGAAACCCAATGGTTTCCCTAGGAAAATGATCTACAAATGGTGGATTTTCCACATCTATGTGAGTTTAACCCAGTGTACCAACGAATCACACGGATTTAAGCATAGATGTCAACCTCAAGATGCTGATTTAAGCTTGGACAAATTGTCATTGTATAGTTGAACTATGGGATTTCATCAACAAATGTGGGGATGAAACAATGAGTAGTGGAAACATGGTGGTATAAATAAACCAACAACAATGGAAGATATAGAATGGGAAAATAGCGGGATGTATAGCGGACTGTACGTGGTGCACCAGTTTATTCGCTAAGTTGGTCCCAATGGGTCCCAATGTATTGTTGGATGGTATAATTCCCATAGATCCGCATTAATCAATGGGGTTCACAGCCACTGCTCAGATGTCATGGGTCCTGATAGTCGATCCGTCCGAAGAAGAGACCCTGGAAGCCAACCTGTCAGGGATATGAAGGATCCATGGGTTACAAAAACCCATACCTGGGGATATCCCAGAACCAGGGTATAACATATGCATGGTTATATGTCCACGTAGTAGTGGAACTGCACTCCCAAAGTCGTCTATCGAAATGGGGCAATATGGGCAAGTTTTGATGATTGATCAGGATGTCTCCTTCCCAAAGTAGCAATTTGTGGGTTCAATTATATTGCGTTTTTGCCATGTTGCCAGAGTGAGCTAAGTGGTTAGCAAGTGGACTATAAAATACTATAACTATAATACCTTAAAGATAATACCTTAAAGAACTGGGATGTACTGGGATGTAGCCTAGTTGTACTAAACACGAATTGCCACATTGCAATATTGGAATTGTATTGGCAAAATTGCGTGAACATGTTTGCTATGTCTGTCGACTACATTGGCTTGTCAATGGTGATAATCAACTGTGGCAATCTTTGCAAATCATCCGTTTCAGATGAATTGGCACTGAAACATTCTGATGTTCATTTATTTGAAAATTATTTTTGAGAGGGTATACAATGGGATAAAGACAGAAATCAAGAGAGTTGTATAGAGCAAAGAATCTAGAGTGACGTCAGTGAGGTAGTTACATAAGTGATATCTCCTATAAATCTCCATAAAATCCCGAAAAATCGATGACTGTCCCATATACAAATCTCCGAAAAAACACACGACACGGCGGCCTCCGCGGAGAGAAGGGAGGCCTGGGTGGCGGAATGCCCAAAGGGGTCCAGTTGCCAACCCGTCCTGGCACTTTTGGCAAGAGGGAACCAACCCCATAAGAGTCATGGAAAAACCATGCAAAAGTCATGCCAAAGTCATGCAAAAGTCATGAGTTCTTCCGTAGTGTTTTTAAAACTCCAATCAACTTGCCGAGATGTTCATAGATAAATCAACTTAAACATCACAAATTTCTTTGAGTGATGTGTGTTGTGATTGTTTGCTTACTGAAAAAAAATGAATAAAAAAAAAAACACTCAATTCACTTAAAAATCATGAAACATATATCTTTGGGATTTTTTTGGGCCAGCGGCTAGCCGTGATCTTCTTTTGATGGTCAAAGCGGCGAAAACCATGGGACAATACAAACGGGTCCCTTCGTGGCTGGTATTGCTGTTGGTGAAACATAGATGGAGATGGATCAAATCCTCATGAATTGCCGTATTGTATTATGTAACGACATATTATATTATGATACATTGTGATACATTATGATATTATGATAATTACTATAGTTAAGGGGATAAACATCCATGTACCAGCTATCTTGGGCTGAAGGGACACCCATGCTTTTAAGATCCACAACCAGATTATCAGATTGGTGTGGATCAACCACTAGGGTGGCTGTTTTTGGGTTTCACATGGCTTCACCAACAGAGGGGATGCCAACTGGGAACCTTCCGCCACAACGTGTCATAAAGGTTCAACGTCTTTCAACCATGGCCGCCACAACCAGACTAACCATCAACATCATCAACCACCCCGAATTCTGGGCATCACTTAGGGGATGTTAGGGGGATGGCTCCATTTTTTTGACCCCAACGAAAGAAAATCTGATTTCTTTGGGAATAAAAAACATGCCATAGCTAATTAGTTGATTTGGGGGAACAAATGTCACAAACACTTCGTTCGGGAAAAAAACATGTCATCAGAAATTACCACAACTATTCTTGCCATCTTGGCGTTTCCCATCTTTGCCGCGGGTCGTTGCCCACGACCGACTTGACCACAAAAACACCCAAAAAGTCCTTGGCGCCACCCCAAACTCGTCCATGAGGAACTTGTGTCCCAAGGTGGTTTGATCGATCATATCCTGAGGAAAAATGGGAGGATTCACCGGGAAGAATGGTGGATCTGACCGAGAAAACTTCTGATTTTGTCCAGCAAAAAAAAGGATTCGCCATGTCAACATGGGAATAAACCATCAAAAAATGTGGAAAATTGCTTTCTTCGAATGATCCCCGCCATGAGATTTTATTTGGCATATAGTGTGATACATATTTTGACATTCTTTCTGGCAAACTTTTCTGGCAGGAAAGAAGAGGAGATCACAACTCTGATCCTTCGGTCTCTAGATTTCATCAGGGTTGTCCTCTCCTCCGTTTCCTCCTGGCATTCTATCTGAAATTCTCTCTGACGTATGCTCTGACATTCTATCTGACATTATTTCTGACATTCTATCTGGCACATCTTCTGACATTCTTTCTGGCATTCTATCTGACATTCTATCTGGCATCCAGTCTGGCATTTTCTGTGGCATTCTTTCTGGCATTCTTTCTGGCATTCGATCTGACATTCTATCTGGCATCTAGTTTGGCATTCTATCTGGCATATCTTCTGACATTCTTTCTGGCATTCTATCTGACATGATATCTGGCATCTAGTCTGGCATTCTATTTGGCATTCTTTCTGGCATTCTTTCTGCCATTCTATCTGGCATATCTTCTGATATTCTTTCTGGCATTCTATCTGGCACATCATATCTTCTGACATTCTATCTGGCATCTCTTTTGAGTACCCGCTTGGATCTGGGGCTCGCGGTTGAGGTCCGGCAGTGCCCGCTTGGATCTGGGGCTCGCGGTTGAGGCCTGGCAGTGCCCGCTTGGATCTGGGGCTCGCGGTTGAGGCCCGGCAGTGTTGAGGTCCGGCAGTGCCCACTGCGATCTGGGGCTCGCGGTTGAGGTCCGGCAGTGCCCACTGCGATCTGGGCTTCGCGGTTGAGGTCCGGCAGTGCCCACTGCGATCTGGAGCTCGCGGTTGAGGTCCGGCAGTGCCAACGGCGATTTGGAGCTGGCGAGGAGGAGGCGGAGGAGAAGGACAAGGCGGAGGCCGGGCAGCTCTGATGAAATCTAACAACCCTCATCCTCACCTGGCAGGTGGGGAACAACAGGGAATTCAGATAATTTAAGGAATGAAGAATGGATATGGGATGATATGGGTCTCCCGTACCCTGAATTTCCATGATATATTTGGTTGAGAACAGTATCCTGTGAAAAACTATTGGTTGGTTTGTAATCCCCAACAAACCAGGTAGGTTAACAACCCAAGTGACTTGGGACAGTCCAGGATGCTATTGCTTGGGGCTTGGGTGGATCTTGCTGGAAGAAAATCACAGGTTTTGGGGCGTCCAAGCCATTCCTGGCACGAAGTCTTGTTTGAATTCTTTTCAGGATCAATTAGATAATTTTTGAATCACTGGCGTAGAAAAAAGTTACATGGAGTTACAACTGATTGTATACAACTGATGCAAGTTACCAACTGATTACAACCGACAGGACAACTTTTGCCGAATCCAACCTGGGGATCTTGATACCGACCAAAAAGATCATGAATCCTCCGTGACTTGTGAAGCCGCAGTTAAGTACAGGAAAAAGTAAAAGATCAAATGTGTTGAACCAGAAAACCATATGTAAAAAAGCGCAGGAAAATGCAGGAAAATAAATTGATTCTATACATATCCCGCATCATTTCCAATGTTTTTTGTTTTTTCGTTCGAACTTAGTGTTTGTGGTTTCTTTGGGTATAGATCAAATGTGTGAACCCGTATGTGATACGTATGACATGATATAAAAATGTCCTTATTCAGAATTCAGACATTGTTTCTTGACTAAATCCCTCTTTGCAATTCTTTGCATACTGCATAAGACTGCATACAATCAACTTCTATCAACTTCTATTCCTTTTCAGGTTGCATCCCCATTGTATCCCTGCGGTGGCTCCCCACCCCCAACTGCCGTCGAAAAGCCACGTAATGGGGCGCCGCCTCGTCGTGCATGCACCAGCCGCCGTTGGTGAACTCAAGCCTCGTGGCGCCATGAAAAAAAGATACATACATATTATATATTGTTATATATATTGTTATATATATATATAAGTCAAAATACTAACATACTCATGATGTTCTATTTGCTCTTGGTTATTTGGAGGTGTCCTGAAATGATCTAAACTGGTGGTACCCCCAAATCATCCAAATTAGATGATTAGATTGATTAGATAATTAGACCATAATTTGGTATTAAAACCCATGGTGGCTTGGGGATCCCCCATGACTTAAGACACCCCCATTTCTGGTACAGGTCATTTGTCTATGTGATAAGTCTCCATGATCTCTCTTATAATCCCTATATATCCCTATTGTTGATGGTTGCATCACATTGTTAGAGGTTTCATATAGTAGTTACATACAGTTAATTTATGTATACCATTATTACCATATTACTAATGGTAGATGATCCCATATTTTCCCATATGTTGTTTCACCGTCTCAAAAAAAAAGAGGCACCTCCCGCTGCAACGTTTCAACCGCGCCTTCCATCCTTCACCAAGGCCTTCACCACGGCCTTGGTGTTGTCGTCCTGTTGTCTCCACCAACGAACGAAGAAGGCCTGACCGACGAGTCTGAAAGGATGGCGGTGGCGAAGCCAGGGATGAAAGGAGTTTGGAGGGAATAACCATGGATTACTGATTGTTAATGTTGGTTGATGTTGGTTAATACTGGTGAATGTTGGGTTTATATCAGTATCATGATCATGATGTTGGTATCTAAGTCTAACAATTGTGGTTACATCATTCGTACATACTCGTACTAAAAAATATGATACACCGTGTAAACCATCCCATTCACCCAATATGACTAGGAGTCATTTTACATCATCCCATTGCTAGAGGGGGTTGGCCCAATTCACTAACCTCCATATATTGGGGATATTTGTTATTGGGTTTACCACATAAACCGTGGTAAATAAGGTATTAACTTTGTAAAACTCTCTGGAAATTTAACATTCATCCTATGGAAAATGGCCGACTTACTGCTGATTTATCTATTAAAAGTTGTGATTTTCCATATCGCTACAAGTATGTTAAACTACCAAAGGGTAACCGTATTCCCATACTTCGGGTATTCCCATAAGTAGGGTATGAATGGTGAAATGAACCTATGAGCCACATCGAAAACGGTAGTTTTCAAATCATTGAAAAGCCTATCAAATCTGCCTTATTCAACTCCATTTCGGTGTAAAAACACCCACATCCCTTGTGTGAAGACACAAACCACCTGCTCCACATAGGTAAAGGTGCGACTCTTGTCCGCCACCAGTGCGCGCACGACGGTGTCCAAAATCATGTGTACATAGGCGTGCCTAGGCCCACCAGATTTGTGTTGGAGGATTTCACCAACAAATTCATGTGGATTTCACTGATGAATTCTGGGATGGTAATCAACATATAACGCGTCCACGAGTTTCATTTGTATGGTATTTATATATAGGATTTAATGGGATTGAATGCAAAATATCAAGCTGTTTGAGGGGATAAAACCGTCAACAATAAGGATTTCACCTATTTATATATATGATAAACACGCATTTAGGGTTCTGATGGGGATATTATGGTGATATGAGACAAGGGGGATATAGAATACGGTATAACTAATGCAACTAGGATTTTAATTATCAAAGTCGTGGGGATTTAAACAATGAATAATGAATGTTTAGAGGTCCAGGTCTACTATGAGATTGGGGATATACCTTGATGCATTGGTTGGTCCAACAATGCCTCGAAACAAACCCAACATCCCATGGTCCATACTCCTTTCCATCATTTAAGACATGTTCAGAAACACCATTTTTTTAGATTTCAAAGTCAAGGAGCTGAATTTTCTGATTGTTCATAGAAAACTAACACACGTTCCCGTTGATGTTGTTCGAATCAAACAACCAACCAGCCAGCCAGCCAGCTTGTGAGAAGAACGATTTTGTCAGGTGTCACACCGAAAACTGGCACCGTTTTCTTGCTTGATCCGAAGAATAGAGCATGAAGCGCGGGCGTCATTTGGTACATGTGACTGCACAGATTGGCAGTGCATAGATAGGATTTTGACATAACCAGCCAACTATCCAACCATCCAACCAGTCAACCATCCAAAACTCAGCTGAGAGTCTGGATGGAATTGTTCTGCCCGGTGTAGTACTCATCCACAGTCTTTAGCCACCCCACGTCGTCATGGGTGTGACAAACGATGTGGACCTCGGAATCGCGTAAAAGGACTATCAAGGACCTCCAAAAACTGGCCAAAGTTCATCCTTTCCAACAGATTCAACAGATCTTTCACCATTCTTTCACCATGGTTCACCATTTTCGGAGCTTATTTTGGGAGTAAAAATCTCTTTCGGGGATGATGTTTTGGTGAAATGTCTCTGCAAAGCTCCACCAGCCCATCGGCCCAGTCGGGGCCCGGAGTCTCACTATTTTGGACGGATTCATCCAAGAAAGGTACTTTGAAGGACTCATGGTGGACTTTCTGGACTTGATAGTCCATCTATTTTGAACATCCTTTTGGAAGGAGAATCTCATGGGATGTTCCTTCAAGTTGATCAAACGGCTATGCAATGATAGGTGAACGACATGGTTTGACCGTGTTTGACCTCGAGTGTCGATGGGTTGATCGTCTCCCAAAAACTCGGAATCCCAAATCATCACTGGAAAGCTGGATGGCATCTGGCTCAAGGGTGGACCCAAGCAGGCAAGCAGCTTCATGGGGATTCCCAAAGGAGATTGTAATCATCCCCAGTATATTTGGAAGTAGAACCCCTATAATCGTAATTCAAGCATATAGAATCATTTCAGGTGATGTCGAACTTGTGGTAGATCTTAGATATCCTGCAAAACGTTGAATTCTTAGCTGCTAGCTGACTAGTAGACATCCATATACATGCCCATCTATATATACATAGCAGCTACGATGAATGCACTAAACTACCTATCCAAGGCCACTCTCACAACGTGGCAGAAATCAAAACCATCTGTCGTCCTCAAACTGGTTGGTTACTAGGATTTCCCAGTTCATGGATTGGGATAAGGGATACAATTGTCAAATAATATATATATATATAATGTATTGGATAGTATACTCTCCAGAACAAATTAATGAACCATCATTCATCAATTACATCATATTCCATCATTTTAAAAAGCTCCATCTGTTCTGATCGTTCTCCCCCGCCTGCACTTGCTCCGCGGCAACGCGGCAGAGCAGGGCAAATGCCAGCCATGTCCTGAAGCGGTCTTCTAACCAGTAGAAAAGGCAATCCAACAACAATCCAACAACGGGCCATGATGGGGATATTACTCACCATGATGGGACTTATATGGAAATTATATGGGATTTATACTGGATTTATATCGGATTTTAACATTTAACCAGTAGAAAATAGCGAGCTTCACGGTATCAACAACCAATAATGGGGATATGATGGGGATAGTGCATAGCCATGCATAGCCAACAATCTGATACTTGGGTGTGTCTGAAAATACTGGTAAAAGTACACATTCCAGCGATTAATCATCTTTTTCCCGACGAACCGTCCAATTCGTGGGGGTAAACCCCATTTTCATCCATTATTAAACACACCCAATTGCTAGTGACTGCAACATACTGCGTAACCCTGAATATGGATCCCTTGAAGCGATGGAGATTCAACTAGCTGAAATAGCCACTGGCCACCCTCTGGTTATTTAACAGTTTGCTGTGGAAAATGGCCCATGAAATACAAGTTTCGTGATAGGTTTCCCAATCCCATGGGTTAGTTCAAAATCGCCAATAACCCAGGTACGGTAGTATAATTCCCGCTTCCATAACCAATCAACCAGGCTATTCTGCACCATTAGAATGTTCATCCATCATCCCTGATAGTTAAACTTCATAAATCGTAAAACCATATAACACCTTATAATTGATGCTTAATGACAATGCGGTTGAATCCCATTGAATCCCAATATTATGATCACCAATCAACCAGGATCAACCAGGCTTGGTGCACCTCATGGTGCCCACTCAGCGGTGAAAACGAAAAGCTCAAGCACGGCACACAGCTGGTAGAGCCACGGGCGATAGGCGATGTCCAAGGTCCAAGGCACATGGTGAATTTCAGCACGGGGTGCCGGACTTCGGGGAGATTTCCCTCTGGTAAACTAACATAGCTATGGAAAATCACCATTTTGAATGGGAAAATCCAACTATAAATGGCCATGTTCAATAGCTATGTTAGATTACCAGAGGCTAATGAATGGGGTAAACTAGTCTCAATGTGGAAAAGCCATGGTGAAATCGCAGAAAAAATGATCTACGAATGGTGGGCGTTCCACATCTGTCTTTGATTACAGGAGGGTAATGACTGGTGTCCAATATTGAATCGATTGGTTTCATTTTTCTTCAGCTGACCATTATCCACAAATGTATAGAAGTTTCCTACAGATTGGCCCTTCCAATTCTGGAAAATATGCCACCAACAATTGAAAGGACATGACAAATGGCTTTTGGCCTACCGCTCAAGTGGGAGCATTCTGCCTCGCCGCCAGTCATGGGCTTGAAGCGGCTTGAAACCCTTTGTCCTTATTCATAAGGCTCCACAAAATCAAACCTTTTGCCATCCAGAACAATATCATTACACGACAAATGGCGATAGAACACTGGGTGGTGAATTTAAGATTGTGAAATTCCCATGGTGCCACTGATACCAGCTGTGAGCTCATTCGAGTCTGGAAAAGGGAAGCCATTACCCTCGCTAGAATGCCATGGAGGAAATAACAAGAACATGTGTTATTCTGTGTTTATAGTTTTGAAGTCAGAATTCGACACTTCATTTGTTGGGGATGCCCAATTCCAACATATTTATATATATATATATGTATACAGTATATAGATTACTTTTATATTGAAGCCATAGTATTCTCACCCAAGCTGTTGATCAATTTCTATCCCAGCCATCAGCTCCCCGCCGTTTGAGCACCTCTTGGTGGAAAGCCAAAAAACGATTCATGAAGCGCTGATTGAAATCTGCCGGGAGCTGGGCATCTCGGAAGTTGGATCAAACGGATGAGGGCCTGGTATTTTTGGAGTTGTGAATCAACAAACTTAAGAAGAGGTGGTACCCTCTGGTAAACGAACATAGATATGGAAAATCACCATTTTTAATGGGAAAATCAACTATAAATTGCCATTTTCAATAGCTACGTTAAATTTCCAGAGGGTATATGTAGGGCTTGTACACGTGTCATATGTCATATGTCAACTATAAATGGCCATGTTCAATAGCAAACTGTTAGTTTACCAGAGGGTAAAGGGATGGTAGAGGGATGGTCATGTTTCCAATTTGCATCCAAGTTTTCAACATTTCAGGTCACTCATCCCCATCTCTGAAGCTAAGTCGTTTGTTCTTGGCTCGCTTGATATCCAGTGGAAGACCGATTCACAAGTTGGAACAACATCCAAGTTGCGATATCCAATAACATCTGTGGAGTTAGTATATCGTTTTACCAACATGTACTGCCAAAATGGATCAACATAACAATTCTATCAATGAACGAGTGTAGATACACTACACATGGATGGCATTGCAAGCAGTTGCTTTTCAATCTGTGTGTTTCTTTACTGCCGTATACACATTCTCAAGTTTGGATCGCCCATTTTACATCATCTGATGGGTCCCATTCCGAGAAAGATGCCGCCCATTGGGAACGGAATGAGGTGCCAAGGTTATAGAGACGGAGAGTGCAGAGAATCTGATTTCAAAAGTGACCGGCAGGAGAACCCAATATGAATACATGCAGGAATACGATTTTGTCATATTATAGCCAGATAGATTAGATTGGACTGGACTACAGCAACTACTATAGGTTTAGATAAGACAAAACAGCGCAAAGCTAGTTAAGATTAAACAAGTAGATGCATTATAAACATACTGTGGATTTTCAGAAATCCCGCACCACCTTGGATGGTTGAAACATGTTGAAACATGTTGAAACCCTATGAATAATGGGATATAATGGGATGTTTACCCCCTATGAACTGGTGATTTCGCAACCATCCACAGTAGATCGATACACGAATCCCCACCTTGCGCAGCATCTAAGGCAGAGCCTCCCAGCACTCGGCCGCGCGCCTGACAGCTGGGAACGTTGGGTTACTTCGGTTTGGGATTCTGATGATGAGTTTTGTGATTTTAATATATTTTAATGCCAATGGAGTTGTCATAATTGGTGATCATTGGGATATTATCGGGAGCCTAGTTGGAATTATGATCAATTTGAATCAATTTGAAGGGTTATCATTCCTATAAAAACAATAGGGGTTCATGCCTGAATCATATCGGAAGAGATTTACATCATTTTACAAGAGAAAAAGATAGATCTCCTTCCATGACTTGATATGTTTCAATCTCACCATTCTCATTCAATCAACCAACATTTGGGATTTTGGAGGATCAAGAGGTTGTATCCATGACAATGTACCAAGTACCAAGTGGTTCCCAAATGCGATGATCAGCATCTTGTTAACAACCCTGGTGATCCTACATCCCAAGTCCACCAAGTGGGGTTATCCACGCATGCATAGTTTCTCACCGTGGTTACTGACCAGTTACCTGATGTAGCCTGGGGATGGCTCCGAGGAAACAAGTGCAGTGCCTCTCCCAGTGCCCAACCTGGCCAGCACCAACATCGTTGTTTTTTTTCGGTATCGAAAATTCGCTCAACTCTTGGAGGATGGAAAGGTGGTGAGTTCTCAGTGCTTCGCTCAGCTGCCAGTGGTTTTGTTCTTTGACAAAAGGCCCATCGCTGCAAGGGGTGGGCAAAAAGGTTCCAAAAAGATGGCATGAAGCATCTGTAGATGTATGAGCATGATATCATATTCTGATTGTGGTGCACTCCAATGGTCGCTTGATATGTGTGGCGCCATGAGCATCGGTGGGTTGGCAGCAGATCAAGGATTTCCTTGCAAATTCAAAGGGGATTCAGCTTTGGCCTAAAAGTCTTTGAGTTGGCCAGCGGCTCATGAAGAAACTGTTGTTTCTGCCTCCAATTTTCCAGGGTCACTGCAGCAACCGATAAATGCTGGTGACAATATTCAAATGTGCTGGTTGCTTGATATACAATATATATATATATATTTGATGTCAGCATGTTTTAACCGCATTCAACTCCATTGAGCTCCGTTAAAATGTGAGTCTCATCCCCAATCATTGAATCCATCACTGCAGCCGCCCCCTTGGGCTTAGATGTTTAATATGATATGACTTATGACATCATATGAACTATGGGAAATCACCACTTTTAATGGGAAAATCCACTATAAATGGCCATTTTCAATAGCTATGTTAGTTTACCAGAGGGTAACTATGTCAATGTCTGTGTATCTTTCCAAAGTCGCTCGCCAACCTGGAAGAGATTGGGATGGGGACACCCGCACGGCTGTTTACCATGCGTGTAACCGAACAGCGCGCGCCGCAACATCTACCCAGCAGTGAGAGGTTGGAAAGTGAATTGTGTTGGTGTCAAAATACAGCGGTATAAGTCCCAAAACAGCCATTTGAATGGGGATTTCAGGCACAGCCATGCAATTGCGACATTGAGGAACCGTTGGGGAACTGTTCAGGTACCTGAATCAAGAGAGCTCCGCCACAGTTTGGGATAAATAGTCTTGGGGATTGAGACGGATGTCACCTTGAGAAATCAGCAAAAATTGGATTTCTTCCAGAAAGTGGTTCGCTCAGAGCCCTCCCTTGCTAGAACATGGTTCTTGAAACTTTAAGCAGAATTTCTCCGAACATGCCGGCGGCTCGCACATCAGTCACATCAGTGTCTCTTGTGCGTTTTTCATCGTGTACTGGCTGGGGCGCAGTTGCTGGCAAGAAAAGAAACTAACAGCCCTCCATGGAAAGAAACTTCAGAAATTGCAACAATCTGGGTGAATTGAATAAAGTCAGTAACTTGAAAAGGATGAAATAAGACCATTTTGAGATACTGTAGTTACCCTTACTAGTCATCATAGTTTACCCAAATCGTTCTTTTATTCAATGTTTGTGAGATTTGTCACGAATTTCCTGGAATGCGGTGTCTTTCTCTTCCTCATTTTGCTCCTGGAGCTGCATGAAACTTGCACCCCAGCACCAGAAAAACAGGCTCTGACATTTTTCTGAATGATTTGTCTTCAAACTTTCACTTGGCGTGTCCCTCCATCCAAAGGATTGGTACAGTGTCATGAGACATCCTGCCAACCTTGTTTTCATGGGAATTTCCCAATGTAAACCGATCTTAAAATGGCTGTACCATGGCTGGTGACTTTATGAGATATGGCTCCAGTACGTTTCGACCCTCCCACGACCCTCTCACGACTTTCACCATCTGGCGAGATCGACCGGCAATTTCTGATCATTCCACCTGGTCCGTGGTTTCAACCCACTTTTTTGGGAAAACCGTTGATCATTGGTTCACTGAGATCATGATCATATATCCAATGTAGAATTGTTTGAAAGAAATCTCTGAAACTGCCTCAAACACTATATCATTGTATTGATTTGTTGCTAGCCTGTGCTGGCTCATGGCAACTAAACGCCAGTGGCATGTTTGAAGCCGTTCCTTTCTCAACTGCTCAGACCTCTTCATGAGCATTTCCCTCCTGGGAAGCCATGGGGCTTCCACACCATGGAGTCTGAGGTCTGGTCATCCCAATACCCATGATATTCCCTGGTGAACAATAGTTGGTACCCTCTGGTAAACTAATATAACTATGGAAAATCACCTTTATGAGAAAATCAACTATTTCTATGGCCATTTTCAATAGCTATGTTAAATTACCAGAAGGTAAATAGATGTTGATGATTCATCCCCAAAAAAAACATGTTGGATTTGATCCACATACCGGAATGCATGAGGCCCGGACCATCCCCTCATCTGGGAACATCAAGCCAGTTTCGACTTGTGACCATGGCATACAGCAACCCTTTTGGATCCCTGACATGGTGAACACGCTGGTGCTTGGGAACTTGGGTGTGAAATGACTAAGTCAAATATGACAAGATAGATAAATATCTCCCCTACTTATCTGGCGTTTATTTTTTGACATGGAGACACCGCCTTTCTTTTGGGGGGAAATGGAATGGACTGACTGGGTCATGATCCCCAGAGCTCATGGGATATTATATATATACATATACTGTATATGAAAAAAAACACTGATTTGGTCGTGCTCCATTAGTTGAGGCCCAACATCAACTCAGGTCGATCAGGGCGAGCATCAAAGTCCGGCTCCACCGGCACGTGCTCTGCAAGGACGGCTTCCGGCTCTGATGGCGGTGCTGGCGCTGCTGCAACGGACACTTCTGGCACCACTTCTGGCACGGCTTCGAAGGCGTAAGCCTCCGGTTGTGAAACGCGCTGGCTGGTGACAAGCGATATATACACATATCTGTGTGTGTGTGTGTCTGTGTAGGTGTGTCATGTAAATTGCAATGTAAATGTGTATATAGTACTCTAATGTATGTATATACGCACGTACGTATTCATCTATGTATTTACGTGTATATGTATATATTTATATAATATACATGTATGCAGGTATACATGTATATTGCAATAGTATTTTTTTGCATAATATACTACATAGATAATGCATAATATCTATATCATAATTACTTATGTAGGATTTACAATGGACACGTATCTGTGTATATATATACTGTATAACATATATATATATGTGATATGTGTGTTTGTAAATGTGTATGTGTATATATTATATATGTGTTCTCTGCCCATAAATTTGTATGTGTTTCTATATTGTTCAATACTACGACATGTAACAATCTACATACACGTGTTTCCAATATTGTGGCATCCCATATTAGCTTTCTGATTTTCACGTATTCCCGGCCTTGGGTGGTGAGTGGTGGTGGGAATCCATCCCGGCTTCCTCCACGTCCTCGTTGATGCGCAGCATGCCGGTCTTCATCAAGGCCCCAAAGGCCCAGAGGGAGAGGCCGCCGGACCAGAGGATGATCATGAGGATCATGATGAGGTTGGCCCCTATGGCCGTGCCACCTGAAACGTGTGTGGGAAAATCAAGCGATGAGGATGTGGGAAAAATCTAGGGTGAAATGATGTTCAATGTAGTTTGAGGCTCTGGTTTTGGAAGGTTGAAGGTTAATGAAGGTTGATGAAGGTTGATGAAGGTTGATGAAGGTTGATGGTTGATGAAGGTTGAGGAAGGTTGATGAAGGTTGACGGGTCTGGTTTGACTTTTTGTGGAACAGGTTGACATCTCATAATAGAACGACAACAAGGATAAGTGGTTCGAGATGGTTTGGATGCAAAGAACTGGGTTTGATTTCTGTTCTGCAACATGCCACGGATGTTTTGAAAACAAAATTTGAGTTTCGGTGAGAATTACATAAGTCGGGATGGTGGGACTCCACCCAAGCAAGAAACAATTTTTCATGGTTCATGGTGTGCGGGTCACCTCCCTTGTTTTCACAAGCAGACCCTCCGCCTTGGTCTATGGAAATCGCACAACTTTGGGCGTTTCATGGCGTTTCAAGTTCTCGGGATCCGTCCAGCCAGCAGGAACCCCAAAAATGCCTGCTCCAAGACGAGTTAACTCTACTAGATTTAAATAGTCTCTTTCATCATCTGAAGACTCAAACTGCGACATCTCGCCCAAACTCCTCTGACAGGCCTTGAGTTGGTTCGACAACCCGAGAATTTTGCAGGAAAACCCCATCTTCAATGGTAAACAATGGTAAACATATAATTATGTAAAACAGTGGAATAGTCATGGTTCCGAGATGTTCCAATGGTGATTTTTTGTGTATGCTTTCAACCACTCCAGGTATTGCCCTTCTGAAAAACCGAGGGACCAACACTGTCCTGGCAGCTGCCATCCCATTTCTTCATGCAACTCCAGCTCTTCCAGCCATGGAAGTGGTTCACACCTGGCTCATTGGATAGGGAGTAATGTTGTGAGTTGTGAAGAAACCCTGCCATCGACCACCAGAATTCGCCATGAATTTGGGGTACATCTAAGTATTGATCTATGTTGATTTCGTTGTTGTTTGAAAGGTTCATTCTTGGTTTATACAGTGTGCCTTAAATTCTTCATCATTTTCAGGGTTGCTCCAAACATAGTGCAAGGAGGGTAAATTGGGTAAATATAGAGGTAAACATGACCAATTTACCCGCCTTGTGGCTATCATCTATTTAGAATAGGTTGGACCAACCCTGAGTTTCATTGCTTAAATTAAATTAAATTAAACCATCACATTTCCCCATTATATATCCATAAAACCAGTATGAAACATTCTTAAATCACATTTCTTCGTATGCAAATCATCGAACATCGCTGGTCTATACCTCCAAGGCACCCCAGCCCCAGTCGAAGAAGGCCGCTGCAAGGCAGCCCCAGATGCCACAGAAGCCATGCACCGGGCCTGGTGCATCCCAGGGGAGTATTTTCGGTTTGCAAATCCCCCAATCACATGAAAAACGCCGTGTATATACCGTATATTAATATAAATACATATAATGGCATTTTGAGGGATCCAGTAGACATGTCAATGTGTTTCGAACCACTTGCGCAATGGAATACTGCCCCATTGCATTGAAGATTGAATCCAAGAGTTGGGCCACATCCAATAGTAAAGTCATCTAACTGGAACCCCTATGTTTCAAGTTTCATGCTACCGGTAATTGTTGATTGTCATGAAAAGTGCGATGATTTTCAATTGCCATCATGTTTGATTGCTGGAGGGATTGGAGGGTCATGGAATGATCTGAACTGGGGGAATATGCGAACCAGTCGCACGTAACCATCCCACGAGAAGATCCTGTGGTGAAACATCGGGATTCACTGCGGGTATCAAGAAAAGCGAGGATGTCTCCAACCAAACCAGGGATCAGTCAAACGGGGGCTCAGAAAGTCACCTATAGATTGACTGGGCATTGTTAGGATCGTATATCCAAAATGAAGGACATTGAATACCATCATCCATACACAATCATTTCTTACAAAAAAGAACAAGAATGGACCACCCAAGAATCAGAGTTTTCGTTTTTTCCGGAAGAGTGACCCCTTATTATTCGGAGAGTACCGTATTAATAATACCGTATTAGTATTAATAGCAAACTTTCACTATGAACCCCCTATCCCCAAGCAAACTCATCAGACGGGGCCTCTTCAGGTGCATGCAGAAAAAAACCCTGGAGCAGACAAAAGACACCATCAACCAATATTAACCATCATCAACCAATATTTTCACCATTCACATCTACCCCCATTGGTTTCGCCAAAAGACAGGCATCCACCGGGTCATCGATCTTCAGCTTCACCAACAGCATGGAGGCTGCCTGGTAGATGACGCCACCCATGAAACCCGTCAGAAAGGCGCTGCCGCACTCCATGTTGCCGCAGCCGGCAGTGATCGACACCAGCCCAGCTAGGATGCCGTTGCAAAGGCCACCCACGTCGTACCTGGAGGGAGGGGGTGAAAAAAAAACATCAATGGAATCAATGGGAAAGAATGAGAAAGACCATGAATCAAGTTTTCTAGTCTTTTCATGTTCAAGAAAATGCCAATCAGCTGTTTGACCCTTTTTTGAATCTGATTCTGACCAAATTGGTGTTTCTGAATTGAGCTGCTGAGCTGTACTTCATCCAGTCAAAGAGTCATGGATATAAGGTTTCTACGCACCTTTTATGCATAATGATATGTGTATACATATATATATATATATATGATGTAGAAAGAGTATCAGCCAACTTCATGCAACAGCATCCAACTTCTATTTCAATCTAAAAAAAACACTTCATCAAACTGCCAGCAGAGTAACATTGTTTATATAACTTTGTCCAAAATGTTCCCTCCATTGCTTTCAAGCCACTTCTTGGTTATGAAATACCTCACCACCTGAGCAGCCAGCGCACCGTCGCTGCCACTCTTCATGGTCAGCGTGCTGCCGGGGTTGAAGCCATACCAGCCGAACCACAGCGCAAAGGTGCCCAGCCTGGGTTTCTGGATGTGGTTGAGTCACCCAGCACCATTGGGAACTGCTCAAAACTATGACTTTTACAAGATTGATCAGTGGTCAATTTTCTCCATTGACCAACTTCAGATTGATGCATCCTGGCTGATGACTGTACTAATGGCCATCAATTACCGCAGAGAAGAAGTGATAGTCCCTGCCTTTCAAATGAAACTACCCCCATTAACCAGTCCATCACTTCACCAATCGATTGGTGCTAATTGTGGTTGCTGAAATTCAATATCACCAAGTGAAAAAAACACACGTCCGTAACTTCCATAGCAGAAATCCCCCATCTTTTGTTGGCTATTTTAGGTGTTCTAAAGCCTTTTTTTGTAATGTGGCAAACTCATGCGACCCAATAAGAATGAACCCTCCCCAATTCTCAAGAATAATCATCAACAATTTGAGTGTCATTCTACATCATCCTAGTCAGATGCAGGGCCCAAAATAAAGCCTCACTTAATAAATGGCTTAGGGCTCAGGATGCCCCTAGTGAAAAAAGGCCAGGAGGATCGCCCTTTTTTGCTGGTTTCTATATGGAGAAGCTCCTAAGTGAAACCCTCCCAGATCATCCAAGCAGCACTGCCAATGGCAAGTTGTGTGCCTCAAACTCTTCGGGGTAATCGAAGCGACCCTTGCGAGGGCCCAAAACGATGGTGCCTGCGCGACATCGTGTGACTTTGCACTGGACCGTGCCAACATCATTAATATATCGTGTAGAGAGAATAGATGATAGATCATGGATAATAATTTATAGATTATAGATGATAGATAACACATGATACTTTAGGATGATAGGGATCGAGATAGGGAAGGGGGATAGGAATGGGATGGATCATATGTGACCAAGAAGGTAAGATGTTGCCAAACAACTGCCACAATGGTAGCATGTTCATCCGTGTTCCAGCAAACCCATACCATCAAATATCATCCCATATCCCACCTTAAATGTGTTTACCTGAAATTGTGTATCCAAGAGATCGATGGTCCATTACTCTAACTTAACATGCTTTAATCATTAGTCATCCAATTTGGTATCCCCAATTTTGCAGACTAACCCACAATGGAAATCGCTTCAAATTCATTGAACCTGCCTGCCAAACCAGCGACCCCTCCAGTCAGATGAACTATGCCACTGCCCGCAAAGTCCATGTAGCCGACACCAAACCTCAGCTCTGAAAAAGTCTTTGCCACCCCAAAATGACGTGAGTGTCGACTTGAAATGGCCCTTCTTAGCTAACAAACATGGGGTGATGAAATCGAGAAAACCACCCGTGATGGCCCTGCAGCATCTCATTGAAAATGCGCTGGAAAGTGGAAGAAAGGAAAAGATGTCAAAACCACCAGCCAAAGCCACAAGGTGGAAAGCCATCCACCGCCCCAGGTCCATGCGACAATCACTGGGTAGATGAAGCTAGTCATGAAGAAGGCAAAGCAAGCGTAGGTGGGGCTCTTGACGCGCTCTGCCACTGCTCCGCTCACGATGGTGGCAGCAGCAGTGCAGAAAGCCCACTGGAAAAACCAGCTCAACCTGGTTTTGATGATGATGATGATGATGATGATGGTGGTGGTGGTGGTGGTGGTGGTGGTGGTGGTGGTGGTGGTGGTGGTGGTGGTGGTGGTGGTGGTGGTGGTGGTGGTGGTGGTGGTGGTGGTGGTGG
>BGPT01001263.1:45986-119844 GCA_003297045.1 Symbiodinium sp. clade C Y103 | reverse complement strand
TGGTAGTGGTGGTGGTGGCGGTGGTGGTGGTGGTGGTGGTGGTGGTGGTGGTGGTGGTGGTGGTGGTGGTGGTGATGGTGATGATGATGATGATGATGATGATGATGATGATGATGATGATATCTAAATGACGTGAGACTACAGCTGGAAACACCACGATGCACCGTTGTGTGTTCCATCTCAACCTGGTATTTGTGGTTTCAAATCCCCGTCCGCTCGTAGCTGAAATCGAGTTTGGAATTTTCAGCACCTCGCCTAGGTATCTCATGGCACCTAGTTATTTCCAAATCATGATTTCACGTGATTTCACTAATGTGGTGTCAGAAGAAGAATCAAAAAACATATTCACTTCTATTCTATGTTATTCCACTGTATGGTTTCTTTGGTGAGGTAGAAATTACCTGGCTACAAACAGGCTAAACCCAGCTCATGTTCCCCTTGCAGGTGAACAATCAGGTCTGTTGTGGCTTCATGAGGAAGAGTCAACATACTCTGCTGTTTTGAGGCATGGTGGCTTTACTAGACGCCGGAAAGCTGGTTTGTGGCTTTTGGATTTTGGTATCTCTACCCCAAAATGACAATTGAAATTCAGAAATTGAGGGATCCTGAACTGGGACCTTTCGGATTATCTAACACGCCATCTCGCACCTCAGCTCGCTATAATTCATGCAGCCTCTGCTACTTTCACCCATGACCCATGGAAAATCCTGATTTACCTCTGCAGAGTGGGGATTTCCGGAGAGTTACCACTGTTTTTTTCAGAGGAATTCAGGCTGATTCGGCGTGGTCAAGCCATCCAACGGATGGAACAACCACTCAACAACATTTTGCGCTATCATTCAAGAATCTATAGTGCCGGATGGCGCATGGTGGTCATTCCACGAATTCAATTACCATTCTCAATTCAAACATATTCTATATTACATATGGGAAAACTTACAGTAAGTCCCTTAAATGATATTCTGAAACTATGCCATTTGAATCTTTTGGAACCCCTTAGGGAGGTCGAATCATTTACCCAAATCGGGTCGCGCCACATGGTGCTTTGGCAGCCGTCCTGGCCGTCACAGGAGGCGACAGGCGTGATGTTGCCGGTGTTGCTGTCTCTGGTGTAGAAGTCCAAACCGAAGAAACCTGATCCGAGCGCGGAGATTTCGTTCGATGATCTGTGAAAAAATGCTGATTTTCCTCAGAAAAATGTAACTGTACCCTCTCGTAATTCAACAGTCTACTACGGAAAATAGCCCGTTTATAGATTATTCACTTACTCAAAAATGTGACTTGCCATAGCAAACTATTAGAATACCAGAGGGTCAATGGCCATCATATGGGGATTGTATAGGGATTCGATGTATAGATAGATTACACTGGGGAAACCAACCAGGCCGAGGTTCAACCAAACCCTCGGGCATGTGACGCGCCATGTCTAGATGGTTAGGCTATCATGTTAGGTTTAAATATTCTTGGGTTTTATTTGCTCAAGGAACCCCCAAAATACAAATCAATAATTCATATTCCCTTTCTGGATTCCCTAAGTAGTGAATTTCCCATTGGGAAAACAAGAAATCAATACCAATCATATCAAATTATCGACTCAGCGAATCCGACATGCCAGTGGAAGCTCCACAATGGTATAAAAGGGTAGATGTATTATATGGGCATGGCTTAAAACTGAACAAATGGACCCCCAAATTGGTCATATGAACACTATACTATTCACATCATTCATTTATTTCTATAATCAACATACTAATAAATCTATATATATATATATTGTATTATCTGTATATATATATATATATTATGTAGTATCTATCTATATATATATATATTCATAATCCAGTTCAGGGGGTAAATCCTGTTGAACCATACCCAAATGGGTCTGATTCCAGATTTGAGTATCCAAAAATGACTGGTGATATTCAAACATGAGCAGTCCATCAGAATCTATGGTGGTCAACTGGGTTGAACAAGAATTAGAACCATGCCAAAATGTTCCGTGGGCAAAACATGGTATACCGGCGTATGGTCATCCATCCAAAAATGGAACTTCCATACTTCCTATATCTTCCCATAAAAATGGACTGATGACCATTCCCAACAAAACTTAATATCTACTAGATAATCCATCTTTGGATCATGGCACAAATGAATACAAATGACGAAATACGACATCTGATAGAGACAAGGCACCGTAATATCCGATGACGAAGGCCCAGCCAAAGCTCCACCACCCCAAGGTGCCCACGCAGACGTTCACCAAGTTCTTCATCAAGACGTTGGAGGCATTTTTCCTGAAAACTTGGGATGGAAAGTTGAACAAAAACACCTGGAATTTGTGGTGACCAAAGCCAAATGACTGACCCCAAATGGTTGAATCCCCAGACTCAGGAATTCCCATCCCTGAAGTTATGACTAAGCACCTCTCTGGTGCGTGGAGATCTTGTTTCAAGCCCCATGTTTCGGTTGACCTCAATTCAATCTTGTGTAGCAAAGAAAATAACAACCTTACTCTATGACAATTTAAGATAGCTATGGAATCCATGGAAAATGGTCCATTTATGGATGATTCAGCTACTTCACATATCTAAATATGGTGATTTTCTATAGCTATCTTAAATTAGCGGAGGGAAGATAGCGTGAACAAAAAGACTCACTTCGCTGGGGTGTTTTCTTTCTTGCAAGTTGCATTGTCACGCGAGCCCTTCACGATCCTTCACCAACCCTTCACCAATCAGTTGGCCCCGAAATTTTCAGAAGTCGTCTCTGACACCGACCGTTGCATTCGCAACATTGGCCTTTGGAAAAAATAGGTCCGTGCCGGTCCGTGCCAGTTTGGTATATCATTGATTCAATAACATCATAATCTTACTTCTTGCTTGTTGCTTTGGGGTGAGCCCTCTGTTCATCAAACCGCAGCTAGTGAGTACTCAAGTGGGAAATAAGAATCTGAAATACCTATTTATGGAATGTCCCCGAGTTATATATGTATAGCTTCTGGGTTATTTCCAACCATGTACTACAGAGGATTCCAAGAAAGCCATGGATTCCAAGTGTCGCCCGGCAGCAACCCGTCTCTAACATGGCGAATCCCGCGTGCATGAACATCACCAGGGTGCCACACAGCAGCAACCAGGCGGAGTCAAGGGCTCCACCCATGGAGTAGATCATGGTGTTGAGGCTAGTGACCTCAAAAAAATGCCAAAGAAAATCAAAGAAATGTGGATCAGATTGCGCAAAAATGCGCAAAAAGTATTTTGCTAAAGGAATTGCGTGTTTCATACCTCTACCACTTGAAGGGTGGGATATGAAATTGTACCAGTGCGGCATGACTCAACAATGAGCAGGACATATGTCCTGCATTTGAGCCATTCTTGGGGTAAACGGTGTCAATGATGTACCGTAGTATATAGAGTATTATTTTCAATGATCACATTCAAAAGGAGGCACCAAGTCATGTCTTTGTATCTCCATGAAGCATCTAATCAACACTGCTCCATCATTTTCTCAACATCTTCGCAAATTGAGCCAGGGGCAATTTCAAGTTGGGGATGGGTCGAAATGATCAGCCCTAAAAATGTCCGTTGCTACCCCAGAATTTGACCATGTTTGACTTCTACCATTCTATAGCCATGAATGTGGAGCGTCTTCTCGCTTGGCACCAACAAAAACTGATTGTTAGTTTCAAACATACGAGGTATTTCAACATGTTTCAACCGTATGTATCCATATGTCTGATTCGATCATCCCTGATGACCAATAAATCTGTTTCGGATGAAACCACCAATCGGACCCGTCAACTGAGCCATGATACCTCGATCCCATCGCATCAAATACTGGTTGGTCAATTGGTATTCGGGTATTCCCTTTTGTGAGTTATAACTTGTTGTAAGTAAGTTGTAACTATATCCCTGGTTTCAACCAGGTGACAACATGTGCTAGATCAATCAGTGTAAGTCACCATAATAACCATCATTCTCAACAAGATTCCAATGACTTTGGCGCTTACACCCTGCCAAAATCCTCATTGAATCCCCAAAAACGAGCATGTTTTGGTGGTCAATTGCCTTATGTTTCATGCTTGAATCCCATAAGAAATCCGGGATTCAAATCCCATCTAGATCCCATGATTTTCCACCAGAAATAGCATGGAATTCTCATGAAGTCCCCCCCATAACTTGACCCACTAACAGCCAAGCAACGCTTGCAGTCAGTTCTGCTGCGCTGTAAGTGGCCTGGAGTCTTCGGTTCACCTGTGCCGCCAGGAGACTTCGCGTGTTGAAGGGGATTTAACCAACAAATGATGGGGATTTCTATGGGAATTCTATGGTATTTCTATTGGAAAATAGATGTTCAAGGGCATTTAGATGGGGATTTCATCGGATATCCACCATGAAAATTTGGAATGTTCACCCATGACTATATAATCAGTAGAAAAATGGAGGCATAACACCAAGCATGATATGGGGATATAATCAGGGTATAATGCAATATAACCAACACTCTGGCATATGGGTGTGTCTGAAAATTTGGTATAAGCAAGTGGGTAATTGTGGAATTATGACCAAGTGATACATGGATATACATGGAATATCAAAAATAGCTACAGGTGTGTATGCATGTATACAGAAAAACTGCATTGTTTGTGAAACTATTTATTTTGGGGAAACAATATTTTAGACCCATCCCACATACCCATATATTGTTGATAACAAGGGCAGGGTGGCGGTATAATGGGGAATTAGTTCATACAAAATGGGGATAACCAAAATCTGTCCAAGTGCAAACATGTGATGTGGTAAACCCAATCCTCAGCTCATACTCAGCCCCATTCCCGCGGTCTGCAATACCCCCAAATAGTAAGTCATTGGGACAATTCCGGATGGTTTTCTCCGCCTTTCCAAGTCTGATGCTTCAACCCCTGAATGGGGCGACTATGGAGATTCGGCCGCCTTTAAAGGTGACTCCCCCAATAGAAGGGGCTAGTGATGGTTGGTTGTTATACACCCTCATCATCGGGCTGTCATTCCGGTAATTATTCCTAGTCAAACCCTCTTTCTTGAGGTAAATTATATAACAGTATTCACTAACATGAAATAAGGCTTGGCATCTTCTCCCTTCGGGAGAAGAGATGCCACTGTGGCACAGTCAGCCATACTAATTGTCCATCATTCCAATGACGTCGCGATGTATCCAGATTGCTTCATGGTGAAACATACAAAAGCACCAATTTCTGATGATTGTACCGCTAATGACCTGACCTTCCTGAAGCTTCGTTGGCAAAAAATCAGACACATAGAAAACGGCCCCTGTCCGTGGAAAACGCCTCTGAGTGCTTCTCGAGTAGGAGCTCTTGCGCCTGGATCGTGGTGATGTCATCATCAAGGGACATGTGATGTGTACATGATGTGTAGTATATGATGTGTATGAAATTCTATAATTATCCATATATATATATATACCGTATAATATATACTTCTAGTATATTATACATTTAATTGTGTAATATATACTCGTCTATAATATCAATATATAATCTGGAACTGGATAGAGAACATTGAATTGTCAAGAAAGAATCCAGTTTTAAGCGAGGATTCTTCCAAATTTCCAATGACTAAATGTGTATGTACGCACCACCATTTGTGAACTGCATCGTCGTTGAGGTTGAGAATGGCTATCATTCAGAACATAAATCAGGGATGTAATGTAGTGCAGTACAGTACTAGTCTTAATATGTCTTAATATAAGTATGCGTATGGTTGCGTATCAGAATCAGTACAGTATTAGTATTAGTATGTGTATTTGTATTTCTATTAGTACTAGTATAGTATCATAGTATCATATAGTATAGCACAATCTGGTATATCATGGTTGTACTATCATCTGCGGATATGATGTCTTGTGACACTATTCATGACATTTCATGGCCAGGTTAGTCCTAATATCTGAAAACATATCCTCATCTTATGGTGTAGTACAGGTCAGCATCCCAAAATTCACATCGCGTCCAGGGGCGATTGTCCCAAACAAATCAAAGTAAATCGCCATCGCTGAAGAATGACTGTACAAGTAGACCATCAGCATTTGCGCCCCAGCTAAAGATCGTTCTAACACCCTTCTGCTGGTCAAATTTTATAGTACTCTAGATCCCTCTTTACTTGTAGTTAAATAAATATCTTGGTTGGTGGCGACCCCCATGTTAGTAAAATGGGTTTGTCTGAAAATAGGGACCCCAACAGTAGCATTGCCATAAATGTAGTATCCCCGATGTCTGGACATACCCATCTCATTCTGTTGCTTGCAGAAGTTATCATCCAAATGATATCCTGCTGTTGATGGTTGAAGCTTTATTGGGAAACCCTGCTATTCTGTCACTGGGTATCTGAAACATTGCGGTCTAATCTCTCTTGTTGGGGGGTGATAAGGGTTCATAGGTTCTCCGGTTAATGGGCTAAGACAAATCCAGTGTAGTTATGAGCATGATTATACGAGTACCGTAATACCCCATGGTGTTACCCATTTTGGCTGCGAAAACCATGTTGAACTCCTATGTGACACCTAAAATATACTATATAACTTCTCATATACAGTAGCCACCAAAAAAAACATGGCTTAACTCCTAGTATAACCAAATAAATAACTGTTCATAAATTCAGTAGCCCAAAAGAATCTTAAACCCAACGGTAACCCTTGCAATCAAACTGCTCATATAGCCCCAAAAATCCCTAAACATCCTAAAACATCCTAAACCTAATGTATATATATATATATACATATATTTATGTAGTCTTAACTATTGTTATATATAAATAATTATAAATATATAGCCCCTGCATGCCCCTGCGATGTATGGACCTTCTCGAGCTAGAAGTTGCAACCCTTAGTTGACCCCCTGCCTCGAGCATCTGTTGCTGCGCGGCCACCTCCAAAGAAGGATAGGAGTTTCACCAACAATGGGGGGTGAACTAAGAGCTAAATGGGGTTTGTCTGAAAATAGGGTATACCCCCAATTATAGCCATTTAATGGGGATAGTGAGGATTAACCAATGGATCCCAAATGGGTGATTGAACCCAGCAAAAATGGGTGTTTAGCTGTATCCAGCAAACAGGATCGAGCTATATCTTCAGGGTCTGATGATAAATGCAAGAGTAACTTGCTACAGTACCCTTCGATATTCCCTGGCTAATGGGTCCAGTTCATGCATTATCAACACTGATCATCCCCAATATAGATCTTAAACTGGGTGGCATAAGCCCTGAACGAATCAGAAAAAGCAACAAGATTGTGGAACACTGCTCAAATGGTTGGATTGAAATTCTGATCGCTTCTTCCATGGGTGACTCTCCCAGCTGGTGTTCCAGCTGGCTTTGGTCTGAAATCAATGGCAAAACAGAACCCCCAGGGTGAATCAGCGTACTGTCACGAATGGAACATGTCCCTGAAGATATCCAGCCTTTTTGGGATAAACCCGTTTGTTTTTGAAGCCTTGTCATCGTCTATCTATGGAACCTGAATATTGTTGTGAAGAAACACCTCGATCATATTGGATTGCTGTGGAGTGTTCATTATCTTATGATGTGATTTAATATCCCTTACATACAAACATCAACCTTCAGAAGTCGTTCCCACCCAAGGAAAGGCGTCCCAAGCCCCAATTTTCTCGGCTTGGTCGATCGCTTGATCTGAGCATTTTTCTACGGTGGCATGGTGCAAAACTGGTATACAGGGCATGGTCAGCCACATTCAAAACCTTTTAAGAATATAGCCCCCATCTGTTATGGCCGATCCTAGATACTCTTTGAACAAATTGAATTGTTGGCTGGTTGCTATACACAGTCTCTCCATCTATGGTAGACTATTCCACCAATAAACTACATCAAAGCACCTAACGAAGGTTTGCCCAGATAGGGCTGTGTCTGAAAATGGTGCAAAAACCCTCCAAAATGGCAAGTCTGAAAGGGAACATCATGATAAACCAATGGATTTAGGGGGGTTTACCGGGTTTTGGCCTAAATTTTCAGACAAACCAAGATTCTGAAGACCCCAGACCATTCACCACGGCACAACACTCTTGCTGCCTCCTCTTTCAACCGGAGCAATTGCTGGTCGACATCATCTGCCTGGGACGAATCGTCATGGTGGAATCACCGAAAAGTGGACACTTGTTGACCTCCATCTTGAGATATCTTGAAATATCTTGAGATATCTTGAGATTTCTTCAGATATATTGAGGAGGTCTTAAGAATTTTCAACTTGCAAATGAATTCTTGGGATGTGACAGCTACAATGTTCAGATGGTTTCCCGAGGTCCGGAGTCTTGAGGTTTATTCACCAACCCCAAAGCAAGAATATTGATCCAAAACACCCAGGCTTCTTGATTTGCAAGTTGGAAATCAGAAAGACGTGAAACCACAAAGCCGTTTTTTGTTACACGGTCACACCATGTTACAGGCCTGCCATGCGCTCATCGTGAACGGAACATACATGTAACAGGTATTGCATGTTGCATAAATTCTGAATGGGTTTGTCTCCAAAATTGGGGAAAAACAAGTCCACTGATTAATCCTGATGTACCCTCTTCAAATTGCAAAAATGAAGGGTCTATACGTTTTCAGCCGCACCTAAACATTAGAGTATTGGTGATATCCCCATTGTATCCCCATCATATCCCGATTACATCACCATTATATCACCATGATTGTTTGATACCTCCATGTTTCCATCATTGACTGCTTAAAATCCAACAAAAATTCCCCATGATCGTTGCTTGATCCCATATTTGTTGGTGAAATCCCCATGAAATTCCCGTTGAACCATCATGATCATCATGTTTTGGTGGTTAATTCCTCGTGAAATCATCATATTTGTTGCTTCACACAACCATTTGGGTTTGTCCAAAAATAGCGTAACACAAAAAAAACAATAATATTCTCTATCATGTTCCCATATTTTTCCTATTAGAATGACTAATTTGGATTATTTTGGGGTATCTCCATCCTTACCATTTTCGATCATCCCCTCAAGCGCGCGTCAAGTTACAGCCACGGCCAAGGTGGCCAAGCCTATGGCGATGAACTTCGCCATGCCTGGCAACCCCAGGAAACAAATTACCATTTGTTGCTGGGAAAATGATGGAAACAGATTGAACAATTAGGGGTATATATATATATGTACATAATATATATATATACATATAAATATATGTGTGTTGTATATATATATATGGGATTTTTCCCCACATCTTTGTGTGGGGTTGTTGTTTTTTGTTGTGCACCCGTCGCCCGTTCCTTCTTCCGTCCTCCTCCTCCTCCTCCCGTCCTCCTCCCGTCCTACTCACCCACACACAACTTACTCACACACACAACTTACCCACACACAACTTACTCACACACACAACTTACCCACACACAACTTATTCACACACAGATCATTCACACACAAATAACGCACAATTTGACAACACACAACTTGAGTACACACAACTTACTCACAGACAACGTACTCACACACAACTTGGTCACACACAACTTACACACACACACAACTTGATCACACAAAACTTACTGACACACAACTTACTCACACACAACTTGACAACACAACTTACTCACACACAACTTGATCACACTGACGACACACAACTTGATCACACACAACTTACTCACCGACAACTTACTCACACACAACTTGACGACACACAACTTGGTCACGTACAACTTACGCACACACACACAACTTGATCACACTGACGACACACAACTTGATCACATACAACTTACTCACACACAACTTGATCACACACAACTTGCCGACACACAACTTACACACACACACAACTTGACAACACAACTTACTCACACACAACTTGACAACACAACTTACTCACACACAACTTGACAACACGTTTTGTGTGGCAAGCGTGGCACTTGGTGACATGGACCTTCACTTTGTGTGACACACACATACACACACAACACACACACAACACACACACAACACACACACAACACACACACACACAAAACACTCGACACACACACACACACAACACACACTAGGAACATAACATTCACAACACACACACACACAACACACTCAACACACACAGCTCACACTACACACACAACAAACACCCACACATACATACTTTCCCTTCCTCTCTTCTATTGTGGCCATCTGCTCTTTACACTTCTGTTGCTGCTTACTGGAAGAAGTTGACATGTGGGGTTATCCGGTCCTATAATTGATGGGATTGAGCAATGGAAGATAATCAGATAATTAGAGATTTAAAACCAATGAATATCAATGAATGACAGAAAAATAACGATGATATAATGGGAATATGTGATAGGGATATCATGGGACATCGCCAACAATCTGAGGTTTGGCTGTGTCTCAAAATGATGCATTTCACCCAGTTTCTGACCTATCCCAATTGTGAGTGGTTTCCCCTACATTCCCCATGGTTTCGAACGGTGCTGAAGGGCCAACCGGGCGATACCCCCAGGTGGATTCCCATGGGCCTTGAGGTGTGAAAAGTCTCACGCAGAGACTTGAGCCGCGAAAATTTCGGCAGTGGAGCTGGATGATGGACCAATGGGTATAGGGGGTACACTATTTTCAGGCAAACCCAGATGCTCAGTTTCAGTGGTTTCCCAAAGTTCCCTTTAAAAATAAAAAAAACACAGGTGAAAAGCGCCTTGGTTGCGATGTAGCTAGATACATAGCAGCCACAAGATGGGGAAAATTGCAAACCTGAGAATCACGAGGTTTCCATATGATTACATTCTGGAAATAATTTGAATCTATCTCTTTGGGAGCTTTATCACCGCATACAGTACCAACTTGGGGAATCCCAGTATATGGCCCTATTTCTTGTTGAGAAAAAAACAGCGAAGTCTCTTATGAACATGACCTGATAGTGCGTGTGTTCTCCTGTGAAGAACGGGTCAAGAATGGTGGTTTATCACGACTTACATGTCACATGATAAGTGTTCAAAAACCCTTCTGTCATTCCATTATTGGATTCTGAGATTCCCCTATATAGTGGCTAGTACTGGTCAGTTCGTATCATCCCTCATCAACCAAGAGGAGTTTAGCAGCCACTGCTCACATATCCCAAGTAGAATCCCCTGAGGTCCAGGATTTTCTTGATCAGTGCGCGGTGTCGCTTGTTGCTGGTTGCTGGTTGAGCCATCAATTTCCGCAGGAGATCATCCCTGGGAATCCTGGAAGAAGCATATGATTGAAACCCTCTGGATTCTTTTTTGAAAAAACATAAAAATGAAACCCCCAACCAGGTGTTCCAAGTTACCAAGGCTTGTTCGAAGCTCCCTTCTGACAGATCTGGATCAAGGCCATGTGGCTGATGTGGGGAAGATCACAAGGATCATTCTACAAGTATGGGATGATGTGGAATTAACCAACCATTTTATCTCGATTTGAGCGATGAATAGTGGATGTCATGATGGATTTACTCCATACTGTAAAAGGTAGGGACATTGGGGAATTTGAGAATTTCGGAGTTTCCCAACCATCGAATCTTGTTTGTTGCCTTAGACATCTTCGGACAAACCCCACGTGCCACGCAAAAAAATGATGCCATGATCCAGCGTCTCCAGGAGTCTTGGTTAAGCTCCTGGTCACTGACGGGATGAAAGTCTTGGCACCAGGTTGAGCCAGCCATGATCCAAAAAATCTCATGAGATACTATAGTCTTGTGAGGAACATCATCCCCAGATAAAGTTGAAGCATGTTTAACGCCAGTGAGACAGCGATGGTGAAGGACAGTCTGAAACCGCTGTAATTATCATGACTTGATATCCTTTGCTGTATACCCATTATATCGTATTCTATCCCGTTGCATCCCCATCATATCTCCATTTTATATGCTTAAATCCCCACTACATACTCAATCCATCCTGAATTCTCTTGGACAATATGTTTTTATCTTTCATCCCCGCATGCTTTGAGACAATTGTATCCAAATTGTCATGGAATGTGCAAAAAGTACCACCCAAACAACCATCAGTAACGTGGTGGTTCGTACGAACGGGAACATTTCACCTTGGTTCACATCTTACATTGTGTTTCAGGAATCCAAGAAGGGAGGACAGGGAACCCTTTTTCTAGGGGAGCATGATACAAAAAATCAAGTGTCTCTGCAGCAACCAATGGCTGGTGGCCTCAAGCTGACTCAAGCCTCATCTTTGGAAAGTCAAATCCCCAATTTTTCAGCAGTCCAGTCCAGTCCGCTTCCGTTTCCGGAGACTTCAATCCTCCACGAAATCCATGTGAAAACGGGAAACGCTGTCAATGGAACCATCATTTTTTGGTTGGGAATATTGTGCCACTCTCATCCTCTCAAGCGCCAGAAGTGGGATCGCAACGCTTTCTACGGCAGGGGCAGAACCGAACCGCTGAAGCGTTTCTTGAACTCCACGAGTGAAAAGCATGTAAAATGAACGGAAACAAAAATCTGAAATGCTGTAAAAATTGTTGGGTTTTCAGTTTTATTGCAAGCCACTTCCATCCAGTTCCAAAATATTACAAATATTGATGGCTAAAATCCCATGCAGGTTTTTCTGGGTGGAAACCCACATGGGTTTGTTTGAAAACTTAGGTGAAAACCCCAACATCCCATGATTTCTTGTTGCTTTCCCATTCAAATTGCCATCTTTGGGTATCTCGATCCTGCCGCCCCACACTGGTGAAACAAACGACGACTGCGGGAAGCTCCACTTCATGCGACGCGCCGGTTTTTGGGCAGCAACAAGGTGAGTCATGATTTGCTGCTGGCTATCTGGTCAATAGTTCTGGCAGGTTGAACGAATCGTAGCATACTATACTATACGTGTATGTATAAACATATATACATATATCATACATTATATAAATGATAAATGTACATCATCATTATCAAATTCAAATGTGGTTATATTGTATAAGGGTTCTCCCACATGTTTGGGCATTCTTTGCGGCCCCACGCGTACTACTCATGGATTTATTCAAGGAACCACTAGGTAAATTGCCACCTACGGGATATCCTTACCATATCTGTATATAGTTTCCTGCCATTGAAGACTGATTGTTGCAGTTGTTTCTGAATGCTGTGATACAGAGCAGCTATGAGCGGTTAGGTGTGAGTTCTGAATGGCTGAATCAATGACATTCCCGCACAAATTATGACAGATTCCAAACTGTTTCTATGCGCCATCATGCGCCATTATGCGCCATTATGCGCCACCCAACATAAATCTTCAACGGTACTGAAGTTGCCAGGGTCAAAGAACCAGTAGAAGACCCGATAAATCCACTATTGGAACCGCGAAAGAAGACCATTTTACGCTGCTTTCCATGTTCTCACGAAATTTGGTGCCAATTCCTAAGATTTTCTGAGATCCACTCGTCCCCCTGTGGCCACCCTCTTTAACAGTGCGAAATCTGCGGTCCCGTCCCCCCGGAACTTTGCCAGTTTGGACCGGCCGCAGACCCGGTTGACAGGGTGTTTTTTTTCACATTTTTCTGGAATCGTCGGCGACCTGGGCATCAAGACTCGATCCACGAACGGCACCAAGAGGCCGCAGATTTGCTCATCAAGACCACCTAAAAATAGCCATGAAAAATGGCCATCACATTCTATGTGAAATAGTGGTTGGTTATTTGGTCAATAGGTATTCCAATCATGAACATCCTATGATGATCCCCAACAAACAAGATAAACCAGGTATACTTATAAGAAAAAGAACTATATAAGAGACAAATAACCATGAGTAACAACTATCAATGATATCCACCATGTTTAGTGGATAAAACATGATAAAGCAAATATCATTTGGATTCATTTGGTGGTCACTGTAAATCGTGCTAACTCCCCATATAACGAACAGCTAGAGGTGTTTTTAACGGCTCAATTCACTACATCTATTCAGAACTGAGGTTCGAACGTGCGAAAATGTTGCGAACCCCTCCCTGCAAATTTGATCGTTAATCATTATTTCCCCAGTAAAATTGCCATTTGTGTTTTTTTTTTCCAACATGTACTGGGGAAATGATGATTGACTGTCAGATCTGGGGCTTTCTCAACACTTGCAGACACATCCATATAATCAGATGTCTTTTTAGCAAAAAAAAGTCTGATATAACATGATGCAAACCAACAACAGTGATTTCTGTGGATAATGACAATCATGTTTTTTACCAATAGAAATATCACTTATATAAACATAAAGTCATAGAGCAATGATAGTGGTGATACAATGGAGATGTATTGGGGATATAAACAGTTATCTGATGTAATCTGATGCTTCGTTCTCTTCCATAATTAGTCGGGAATCTGAAATGATGCAAAACCATGAGTTATTCAGAAATCATCCAAAATACCGGCCCAGCGCCCATGGCAACCTGGGAACCCAGAGAGTAGCTTCGAGCCTTGAACATAGTAAAGGATGTTGAAAGAGTCTCAAATCTTGCCAAATCAATCATCCCATCCCCAAAAGGCCAATTGAAGCCCAGAAAATTCAAAAGTTGCATCATATCCACTGGGAAATTCACTTGTTTCCGGGTAAGATTCTGTAAAATGTCAATCTTTCTTGGCAGAATATCCATTCCTCGTGAGGGTGGATTGCATCCTGGGGCCCTTTAGCATCACAACCTTGGAGTTGGAAATTTGAGGACCCTAAAATGGATGTACTGTACCATTTTAGAGGCCATAATGAGTAGTGGGGATGTTCCCATAGCCCTTACAAAGGCCTTATACGTATGGTAGGTACCTCCAATTTAAGTTCCTGAAATGGCCAATGAAATAATCACCATCCCCAAAATCACCATAAATGGGTGGTATAAACCATCCCCAAATGGTGGGTTTACTGTTGGGTTTCCCACTTTATATAGTATACTATTTGCTCTTTCTCATCCGAGACTGTATCCATCATATAGGTTTGTCTGAAAATTGGGTACCCCTAAATCCATTGGTTTATCATGGTGTATCATCATGTTCCCTATCTAAATGGCCATTTGGGGGTAAACCCTATTTTCAGACACATACATATTCCATCATTCACCTGCATTAGGATTGGTTCAGGAATCATAACGACTTCACCATACCCCCCCTGCAGATCAGGCACTTAGACCTCGTTGTGAGCACTGCCTTCCTTGGATTCGAGCCACGGTGAGCTACGGTGAATTTTAGAGGGCACCATGGGGTAGTGTTAGCTGTCCCCAACAAATGCAGTAAGAAACATGGAAAAGATACCCCCTGGTAATTAAACGTAGCTATTGAAAATGGCAATTTATAGTGGATCTTCCCATTAAAAATGGTGATTTCCCATAGTTATGTTGGTTTACCAGAGGGTATTTAAAAAGATTTCAAAAGGACCAATTTCTGTTGCTACTTTGGTAAAGCTCTTTGAAGTGAAGAGGTTTTCGTCTTACTTCAGTCACACTTACATGCTTCGGTAAAGCATCGTTGAGGCAAATCCAGCCCGGTAATTCCGAATTTTGTGGCTGAAAATCCAATTGCGGTTTCAAAACAGACTACTCCCAACTTTGTGTGGATTCAAGTCTCAGAACTCCCTTCATTCACCAAGTTGTCTGGCTTCAACTCCAAGTCATCACCATTTCTTTTTATGGAAAATCCAACAAAAAACCACATATTTCTGGGTAGAATATCCACCAGATCTCCCATTCCCATACCTCATCCGCCAAGAAGCGAAGTCGCGCATGGGCTCTGGTGGGGCCGCCAGCACCGGCGCCGGCTCCGACACGGGTGCGATGACGTCGTTTTGCAAGGCGTCGGGGGGCGCCACCACGGTGGGGAAGGCGTAGGCCTGCGAGATTTCTTGGGATTTCTACGTGCTACTTATACGGGATATGGGAATGAAATTTATATGGGATATTTAGTCAGTTGGGGATCATACAAGCTGGGGCCCCTAGATAGCCAAGTTGGTTTACATAACTCCAACAAACTATGGTTTATGATGGTTTATGGGGAATGTAACGATAGTTGATGAGGTTTACAAACCAACTCGTAACTAAGGGGGCACCTTGAAGCATTTGAGCGTACTATCTAGATGATGATTTGCTGTTCTTCGCTATTGATTGAAACTATTTTGGAGAGTAATGAAAAGTGATTCCCTACTCTTTTGATGACCGCTATATGTTCTTTTGAAGTTTTGTTCCCCTGCAAAGTGGAACCCCATAGATAGCCACGAGTAAGTTGGTTTATAACTAGCTTAACTATGGTGTATGGTAGGCAAATCTAGAGTTGATGGGGTTTAGCTATAAACCACCAAACATCACGTTCTGGGGGTCCTCCACCTTGTAGACCTCCAAAAAAGTGAATAAAACAAAGTACCCAGGCACTTTCCATTCCTGGCCTTAGGTGGGGAGTGGTGGTGGGAATCCATCCCGGCTTCCTCCACGTCCTCGTTGATGCGCAGCATGCCCGTCTTCATCAAGGCCAGGAAGGCCAAGGTTGACAGGCCGCCAGACCACAGGATGATCATGAGGATCATGATGAGGTTGGCCCCTATGGCTGTGCCACCTGAAAAGTCTGCTCGGAAGTTTTGCTGGAGTTCAGCGGCTGGTTGTTTAAGGAAGGTGCTAGAAAGAATCTGATTTTGAAGACTGCTGGGGTAAGACCTTAGTCAGTTGTATTAGATTGAATATGGAACTATAATACGTATATTCACGTGGTTCAAAGAAAAAAAACATGTGTTCAATTCCTTGGGGAACTGAATTAAACAGCTCGTTCATGGGCACCAAGAATCCCCATTCCAATCCCATCTGATTAGCAGATACAGTAATTCCAATATACAATTACCACCAAATGTGTCACGGTCAAGAGTCAGATTAGATCAACGCGTTCATTGAAGGAGGGCCATCAATCCATTTTCATTCGGATTTATCTGCATATATATATATATATATAGATTAGAATAATTTCTTGTCCGGAAAAGTGCGGCTATTTTGGGATAGCCATAGCTTCCCCTCCATTCACCATCATTCCAGTGACATCGCGATGCGAGGTCGGTATAATTCATCCAGACTTAAACAACCCCATTTTATGGTCCCAAAGATGTGCTTTTATGCCCTACATCCATCATAGTGACTCTGGGGGGTGTTTAATATGAACGGGGGAAGGGATCAATATCTTCTTGGTTGGCGAAAAATCCCATGTAGATCCCATGAAATACGATTCCCATTGAAACCCCATGATGTTTTAGATTCCCATGGTGGCGAAAAAATGACCATTGTTGGGTACGACACACACAGACCCAGTGTAGCAACAAACATAGATCCTTCCCACATTATTACATATATTACCATACAATTCCGACCATATCGCCATGGAATTCCACGTAACTTTCTCGATGTTTCGCAGTTTTATCACCTGGATTTTCCCATGGCGTTCCTGTCCTTTCGCCGAGGGACCAACGTTCTCCTGGCAGCTGCCATCCGCTTTGGTCATGCAACTGAAACCCTTCCAACCGTGGAAGTAGTTCACACCTAGCTGCGCTACTAAAGTCACCGGGACTTCATGGGGATTGCATAGGGATATGATGAATGGATGTTGGTGGATCTTGGTGGATATCAAGTAATACCCGCAGCAAGTGGGCTACGCTTATAGGGTTCGTTTAGGGGTTTTCTAAGGGGGTTTAGGGTTTTCCAGGGTTTATATATTCAGGGTGTATGCAAAAAGTTGCAAAAAACAGATTCCTAGAGCAGCACTTTGGCCGCAGAGGGTTCACAGTTCCTAGGTCAGCTGACCTAGGGACATCTTCTTGCTAGACCTTCAACGACAACGAAACCACAAAGTACTGCAATGGACACCAAAAATGAGGGTTCAGTCAATCATCCCGAAAGACGTTGGGGCATGGTAATGGGGTTTATAAACCAACTTATAACTGGGGGGGCCCACATTGTAGAATGGATGTATATATAAATGGATGTGTCTGAAAATAGGGGATACCCATAAATAGCCACCTTAATAGGGAAACTCATAATAATCCATTGGAATTGGGGGTACCCTATTCTCAGACAAACCCAAATCCGAAACTTGTTTTTCTTGATGACCATCCCCGGGACTGGGCATATCATTCCGTTTAAGGCACCCCAGCCCCAATCGAAGAAGACCGCGGCGAGGCAGCCCCAAATGCCGCAGAAGCCATGGACGGGGCCTGGAATGGGGGTGCAGCTGGGGATGATTTTTCATGGAATGTCCAGAGGATTCTATGGGATTTTATACCATGCTATGCCTTGGCTATATGAAAGTTGGTCTAGCAAACATGAACACTCGACGTCGAAGGATAGACAATCACGATACATTTTTTGGATTCATTGGGGGATTGTCCAAGCATGACTGGCTTGATCAAGAGAACTGGTGGATCAATCTTCCCATAAAAAGGTGCTTAGTTTGAAATCTTCTTCAGCGAAGCAGCCTTTACAAACAAAGAAAGGTAAGACGGTAACGGTAACAAACTTGAAAACCCTGGTGTCAATGGTATCTCACTGGCTGGGTGTCAACTAGTGTCAACGACTCAGCTCCTCCATGTTTTAGTGCTGAAATCTGAACCCAACATCAGCCACACGGCTCTGTCTGCGGAAAGTGATTCTCCCAAGAAATCCACTACAGACTATAATCTGTTAAGATATATACCATCTGAAACATACCCAACAATTGTCCCATAATTAAGTAACCACCATCAGCCATCCAACCAAAAACCTCACATACGAGTCACTGGCATCCACCGGGTCATCGATCTTCAGCTTCACCAACAGCATGGACGCTGCCTGGTAGATGACGCCACCCATGAAACCCGTCAGAAAGGCGCTGCCGCACTCCATGTTGCCGCAGCCTGCAGTGATCGACACAAGCCCAGCTAGGATGCCGTTGCAGAGGCCACCCACGTCGTACCTGGAATCAGTGGAAGGCGGGCTGTCTGGGGAGGTGGGAATGTTGGTAAAACATGGTAGAACAATGCCATAAACCATCTTCAATGACTCACCATAAATAGGTGGTATAAAACATTCCCAAATGAGTGGTTTATTATGGTTTTACCCCACATTAGTTATTGATAATGCATAATGAACAATGATGTCAATTGGTTGAGGTCTGCCAAAGAAACAAATGGCAAGAATTGGGATTGGGATGACTTCGAAATTGAAGCAGAAAGCTCTGTATTCTTCCATCATGATTGCCATGGAAAAAATGTGTGAATTTTGAAAAAAATCCGATCATATCCATGAAAAACCATTCAAAACCATTGAGCATCCATCAACAACATTCAAAAACCATTGGAAAAACACACCCAACACAATCACCAAGCATCACCAAGCCACTTCTTTGTGATGAAATACCTCAGTCCAACCACCTGAGCAGCCAGCGCACCGTCGCTGCCACTCTTCATGGTCAGCGTGCTGCCGGGGTTGAAGCCATACCAGCCGAACCACAGCGCAAAGGTGCCCAACCTTGGTTGGCACCCTCTGGTGACGAACAGTTTGCGAACTGGAAAATGGACCAAAAAAGGGGCTTTCTTGAAATGGGGGATCCCCAAAAAACTGTAGGTGTTTAACTAAAGTGGTCTAATTTTGGATGATTTGGGAGTACTTCCATTTTAGGAAACGTCCATTTAGATCTTTCAGATTGTCAAAACACGTTGTTTTTCCATTGCGAACTGTTAAGCTGCCAGAGGGCAACTTGCGACTGTGGCAGGTCGATTTTTGGACCTCCTGCAGGTGGAACAAACTGGAAATGATCAGTGGAAATATTTCAGGGGAATGGACCAACAGTGGATGGGATAGGATGGGATGTTGAAGCAAAAGTGGCTTCAGAATCATCTGGGCGGCTTGGCCCAGCTGTTTTCCAGCGCTGGCCCTAGTTGTTTTGACTTGTTCCCCACTTGCATCCACTTGCTGACACGGAGAGTCATCCAACTATGATCAGCTCGCCCACAAAAGACCAACAGATTCCCCGAACATACGTTCAACAAAAAAAATACTGGAGTTTGATTGAAAAAACAGGAGCTTCAACATCCCAAGGGAATCCAAGGGACCCATCCCAAAAATCCAAATTCCTCCTTTTCATTGGAAACTCATTGTATTTTTTTTCGAACATCCCTAAAATCCATTTGCCTTTCGCTGTTAAAACGCCAAGTCACACTGCCAGTGGCAAGTTGTGGGCTTCAAACTCTTCAGGGTAATCGAAGCGACCCTTGCGAGGGCCCAAGACAATGGTTCCTGCCCAGAGAGATGGGAGAGCTATTGCAAGCAGGTGGAATAACAATGGATAGGTGAAAAATTTATGATATAACATTTGCCAATAGATTGTCGGGTGACAGTTGATAGGTAAAAAAATGGTGATATCTATTGTATTCGAATATATAGCTCTAATAGGTTGGAATCAATGATATTAATACATATTAAATCATATTAATGTGTTTTATCTGGTTTATCCCCTTACAACTTGAATATCACCTAAATTCATTGATGTTTCATGAAATTTTGTGTTATTAAAAAAACACTAAAGACATCCAACAGGGGATGCCTTTTTGGGAGGCAAATGGGCACGGTTTTTGGTCAGAACGTGGGTCGTTGATCCTCCTGGTGGTGTTTCGAACATGGGAGTAACTATCCCGTTCCCTATCCCAAAAACTTGGTAGATCATGCAGCCCTTGCGAATTGAAGGTCCCAACTGGCACATGAAGGTGGGTCAAAACGGGTCAAAACCGGTCCTGTCCTCAGGAACATCAAAATACTGTACCTTGTAATGGACGTGCATCCCCAAAAACATTTTATTAATCTATACATGTGGGGTTGGATCTGGTTTGTCTCATCAGGAAACGGTTTTGTTTTGTGGAATGAAGTGGTGTTTTTGCTAATTTGTCGCGAACTCAAAGTTTATCTTTCGCACGAGAAGAAATAGTCTCGATCGGCCATATCATCATTTTTTTTGCATGATCGCTTCGTAAACATGCCCCTAACATTAGGAAAATGCTGTTCACGCTATACGTTGTTGTTCATTGGGTTCATACGTGTAAGGTTTGCGTGGCTATCCCCTTCAAGATGTATTAGTTACGATCAGATCGGCGCCTGCCAAGCCAGCAACGCCGCCAGTGAGGTGAACGATACCGCTGCCTGCAAAATCCATGTAGCCCACACCAAACCTCAATTTGTTTTTTCAGGCTGGGCAACCCACAAAACAATGGAGTCTTGTTTGAGGAACACCGCTGAAAAAATGGCCTGGCGAGATTGGAACCCAACAGTGAAGGTAACATCGAAGAATCCAAACCAGCAACCCAAGTTGCCAGTTCCTTTTTGATGGTTGCAGCATCTTATAGCTAAACAAAAAATATGAGTTTCCCAGCTGGAGATCATGCTTGCATATTTTTTCAACTTTTCTACATGAAACATCTTGCTCAAAAAGCAGAGCCACAAGGTGGACAGCCATCCACTGCCCCAGGTCCATGCTACGATCACTGGGTAGATGAAGCTGGTCATCAAAAAGGCGAAGCAAGCGTAGGTGGGGCTTTTGACGCGCTCGGCCACTGCTCCGCTCACGATGGTGGCAGCAGCAGTGCAGAAGGCCCATTGGAAAAACCAGCTCAACCTGGGTTTATATACAACATTGAGTGAAGCGACACTGCCGTGCCAGGCAAATAGCCAAGCTCGTATGTAACCGTTCCCATTTCAGTTGTTTGTTGTTGTTGTTGTTGTTAATGAAAGCGACACTGCCATAAGATAGATGCATAGCATCATCCCGTGTATACACTCTCGGCGTGTTCACCTAAGAATGGTCAGGGGCCAAAATTACATCAAAATGCTCTGAACGTTGTTGATCAAAAACGTCAAGGTCAGCTATTGCAAATTGGAGGAAACTGGATGTCTTTCGCATCCATTCTTTGCGCAAGTTTGCATCAATCAACATCCTTTGACAGGCAAGGAAGGAAGGTTCATTCACATCAGCAGCTGCAGAGTCAGCTGTCGCGTTGACGGCACGACAAACTTCTTCTGAGAACTGCTCAGGCGCGTTCCCAAGTTTGAAATTTGCCATGCGAAGGTATCCAAATGGGGCACAAGTGAATATCAGGTCTCTCTTTCAAATTTTGCTGAATTGCAAAAAAAAAAGAGCCCAGTGAGGCCAGAGAGCAAACATGTTGCAAACGAGTTCGGAGCAAATACTGCATCTTATCGACAAAGTCAAGATTGTCACAAAGTAAGATTACCAAAGGCGCTCCAATGGGAAGGAAATTACACAAGGCTAGTATACAAATGCATCCAGCCCACACTTCAGCGCTGTGTGAGGTTTGGTCCCAACCTTTCAATTTTCCAGAAATTGCATGGTGGGGCAAAGAAATCCCCCAAACCCCCTTAGTGATAAAAGCATGTCTATGGGAAGGTCCATCAGACCCAAAAGAATAGGGATATCAAGTTTGTGTGCGTTTGAAGAAATAACACTGATCATTTTGCGGAATTGGTCAAGCTGCGTATTTGTGAGAAGTGCATCAAGCGAAATATCAGTACACTGATCATTAAGAGACAGGCCATCAGTGGATTTGACAAGGAGCCCTTCTTCAGCGGTTGCAGCCGGAGGGGCCTGCTGAATGCAAAATTTCTTCTTACGTGTGTCACTCAGGCTGGTGCAATGCCAGAGCAAGTGGCGGTGCGCAGGATTGGTTTGATATTATAACGTTTCGTTTTTCAAATTTGCTCACCATACGCCCATCAACTGCAGCAGCCGTGACGGCACTTTCGACAGACCACTGCAAGTCATCAAGTGATTTGCTGGCTTCAAAACTGAATTTGAAGATCCGGTAGTTTCTCTTTTTCATGTGCATGTACTCTTTTATCTTGTGACCAAAGATATTGGTAAAAACAGAGTTTAGCAAGCTGCACAACGCTGCTGTGTGAGTCAATACCAATAACAAGGCGACTGTTCTGTGTAAGGATGTTACCATTGGGTAGAGGATTCCATTTGATCATGTCAAAGCTTTGTCGTGCCGAAGGGCTGAGGTAAGGCTCCGTGCCTTCTTGTCGTTGTTTCCAGACCTGCCAGGACCAAACTCTCAAGGCGGTGACAATTTGCTGGAAAACAGGGTGGACGTTAAGGCCGATAGGGGCCCAAATTAAAGTGGGTGACCGTCCTGGCGTGATACGTCCCAAAATGCAACGTTCGATTTTCGTAGTGATTTTCTGGAGGAATTTCTTATATGCTTTGTCCAAGCAGCTGCCCATGAGATCATGGGAATGACGAGGGATTGAACACATAACCGTCTCTTATTGCGTGAGCAAAAAAGGAACCTGATTCTGGAACGCATCAGATCAATTCGCTGCGCCAACGTCTTGGTGTGATCTGCTGTGAAAAAATTTCTTTGGTAATGGATACCAAGCAGGGAAAACCAAGTATATGTGTTACCCAACACTTTTAGTTTTCTTCGCAAGGCGGAAGAATTTGCGAAATAAGCTTCCTTGTCTTTGTTACTTTTGAACCCAAAAAAAGCATCAAGCTTATCAGAGTGTTCAACAACTTTCTGCAATGTGGCAATTGGATGATTCTTCATCCAGAGAGTTCTGTCATCAATGTAAACACCAAGTCGAAGCTGTGGGAAGTTGATCTGTAGCTGAGAAGCCCAAAGGGTCATTAGGCCCGAAAGCAACAGAACACTAGAGGGGCATCCTTGGAGTATGCTACGTGTCGGCTTCAGTGGGTCAGGAGACACACATCCATCAATTTCTAACCATCTGACATGGTTATCGTAAAAATACAAAAGTAATTGACCTATTTGCTTCGGGAGCCCGTATCTAGTCAGGATAGCAATTGCTTGGCGAGAGCAGGTGTTGTCGAAACACTTGGTTAAGTCCTGTTTAAGTCCAATTACCTTTCTTTGCTGCGAGGGCTCATGTTGCACGAGGTCCGGCATGAGGGGTTATGTAGAGAATCGGCTCTGGAGCCATGCAATCCTCCACACAAATCTTTATGAACCCAAAGAGAAATCCACGGTTGCAACTTTTGCAGCGTTGCGGATGCACAAAGCCTCCAACACAGACTTGCTATCGATAAGGGACGCTTGTCACCATTGTGTTTATTGATGAAAACAGTGCGAGCTTCACACCAGCTGGTTGGAAGCACTGAGACTTCAAGGCAAGTGTCCCAGAGTTGCACTAATGGTAAAAAAGCACATGGAGGCAAAAATGCGAAATGTTTCCTTGCCACCCATCCGGGCCGGCAGCCTTGCCCTTGGCTTTCTTGGCAAGTTTGCAAATGTCCGAATGCTCAATGCACACATCCGGATGTTCGGAATGACTGGCAAACAGGCTTTCAATCATGTGGAAATCCTGCTCAGGCGGTTGCATCCATATGTTCTCCCACTGTTTCTTGACATGTTCAACTTGGTCCTCGGGTGCTGGGGTTTGATCCTCAAGTTCACGTGATTTTTCAGTTTCCACTGGTCTTTTGATCCAAGAATAGGCTCTGGAATCACTGAGAGCAATACGTTCCAAGGCCGCTTTTTTGGTGGCAGCGCGTGTGTCAGTGTCAACTTGAAGAGTCCAAGACTGCAATTTACATGTATCTGCCAATGAACCTGGCTCAGATAATTAAGGCCAAACCTTGAGCAAATAATTTTGGGAAGCCAAATTTTTTTGAAACAAAGAAGGGTGGGGATTACGTCGGTATTCTTCTAAACTACGGATATATCTTTTCAGCCTACGAAGCGGGAAATTTTCTGGGAAAAGACATTTCCTAGAAACCGGATTCTTAGGCTTGGGTTGTTGGACCTTGTTGCGTGGAACCGCAACTGTCGTTTTTCCTTTGGTAGAAAGCACCTTTTCATATTGCCCGCTCAACAGCTCCCAGGCAGGATCAACTTGTCCAGCTCGCAAAAACTGAAGAAACCTTGCTTGCGTTTCGGAATTCCATTCCGAATTCCATGTGGCATCAGTTACATCAGCAACATCAAGAACCTGGCGCTTGACATGTTGAAAGGATTTACGAGGTGCAATATCCGGGATATTAATTTGAACGACCTCATGGTCACCAAGTCCCTCGTATTGCGTTTCATAGTGGAATTTCAAATTACCGGTACTTGCTGCAAAGTCAATGCATTTTCCTGAGCTTCTCGTAGCAAAAACACCTGTGCCACCAAGGTCAAGGACACCACGTGATTCGTAAAAGGTCACATTGGAAGTGTTGGGAACTAAATTCCAATCCCCAAGTATAAGTGACTGCATGCCAAGTGACAGGAGTTCCGCAATAAGTGTCTCGCACTGCGTTTGTGCCTTCTTAAAGTCTCCGCTCTGAAAATGAATGTTAACAATGAGGAAAGGTACATCATTAGTTCGATGGATTCTTAAAGCTTGCGTGCAATTAGCTAGATTGGGATCATCATAGCATGCGAGTTTAACAGGTTGCAGTGGCCATCTGGACAGGCATGCTAAGCCACCATAGCATCTCCTGTCAGTTCTGATTTTGGGGTTTGCTGCATGGAAAGTCATCTTTCGCTTTCTGGCCATGCGATCAACTGCATTCAAAAGATTCACGACCAAGGCATGTTTCTTGCAAGAGCAATATATCAAGGTTCCTATTTTGAAACATTTGAAAAGTCTTATCCACTTTATTGTTGAGGGACTGAACATTCATGGTTGCCACACGGAGATGGTTGGCTGGGGAGCCTCCCCTCCAACAAGTTGCGGTGCTTTCAAGATTGCTACCCACATGACCTCTGATCGAGCAGGAACTTTTCACACTTTTTGGAGCGATGGCTTGTATCATTGCAGGAGGCGTAAAGATCTGCAATCTTTTTCAAATTTGCTTTTTCTGTAGTCGATTTTGAGCCTCTCAGTTTTTGACAAAGTTGCTGCAACAGCCGCATTCGTCTTTTATCTTTTACTTTTTCCCCTGCATGTGCACTTCTTTTTGACTACTTTGGGAAGGTGCGCAGTGCGCAGGCAATTTTTGCAAATAAACTTTTTGATCACCCCTTGGCATTTAGGAGCGAAAGGCCAGGTTACCTCAACAGGATCATGTCCGTTCAAATCCCCTTTCAAAATCGTAACATTGCGCGCCACCAGTGCGTTGCGCTTTGCCACACTGGGAATCCTCGTGGAAGTCCCAGTTGGTCGGCCCCGCCCAAGAAGGAAGTCTTCCCTGGGCTTTCGCGGATGAACAGCTTTCCAGTGATCACTCTTGTTGTGACCGTAGAGTGCCGCTTTGCAGTGTTTGCACTTCCAGGTTGGCTTTTCATCAGGAGTGCGAGGTTGCCATCGGCTGACGCGAACATATTCGTGCATTTTTTCTGGGTGCCAGTTTTTTAGGTGTTGGAATTTCCGAAATGTCAAAGTGGCAGAGGCTTTTAAAACTAATGCACAAAGAGGACATTTCCAACCATTCCCATCCTTGCTGGATCCACGCTTTGCAGTGTTCTGTTGTGGTTCGGTTACGCTCATGTTGTCCTCATCCTCATTGTCAGTGCTGTACTGGCTTCGCGCACTTTGAGCACTCGAAGATCTCATTCTCGTGTGAAAATTTGCTTCTTCAAGTTGTATTTGGTGTTGCATGAGAAAACATCACTATCGATTTCACAAGTGTGAACCCTTGAGGCACTGGGAGACCCTTTAGAAGGAGTCATCTTCTTCGGGGTCCTGAGCACACACTTTCTGTTTTTCCTAGAAAAAACTTGGGAATCAATTTCATCAGAGTGAACCACAGAAGGAGGATTTGACTTACCACCTCCCCTACCACCCGTGTAACCAAGTGCACGGTGGTCCTGGATCCAATTGCTAGGGTGTGCACCTTTCAGGAGCTCGTAGTGTTTCTCATGGCGCCAGAGATAAATTGAATTTTCTCGCTTTTCATCCTGGATGGAGTGGCAAACCCCTCCAGGTGTGAGCACATAAATCTGAATATCATACAGCTTTGCGATTGCATGCAGTTCAAGATGGCCAGCGTAGCTACCGACCTTTTTCAGTTGAGAAATGTAAGTTTTCCAATCCTCGCATGGTTCATCGTTGGCCGTGGGCGCCAACTCGTCCCAAAAAGGACGATAGTCTTGCGTCTTGTCTTCAAGGACTTTGCATGTGGATGCGCGAAGCATCCTGTGGGTCACTGGCTTTTGTCTCTGCGTCACCAAGTTGATACCTTCTGAAACTGCGAGGAAAAGGCAGTTGCCACCCCCCTGGTTTTTCACAAGTGACATGTGCTTAGGAGGGGATCCGCAAAAAGGAGGAACGCTTCGCTTTGCCGGTTGCTGCTCCTTGTGAGGAGAAGCGTTGTGCTTCTCGGCCTTGGCGCGTTCGTTGTCTTCTGTCTTTTCTTCCATGTTGGCATCTTGGGTTTCATCTGGAATTGTCGGTGGAATCTCAAGCGGTTTCGTTTCCGAGAGAACATCAAATCTTCCAACAGTAACAGTTCGTGCATTGGCAATCTGCTTGGCGGGGTAAGCAGATTTGGCACGTGTGGTGATGACAAAGGCAATGATGTTGAAATCGGCAAATTTCAACTCAAAAAAGTCTTGAGCTGGGAGGCTCGAAGCGCGGATCTGCCAGGTCGACTTACCTTTGCGCTCTTTCGTCCTGCTTGTACATGTTACATTTTGGAGTGGCAAGTCCTTCTGGAGAACAGATTCAAAAGTTTCTTGATCCCAAGAATCAGGGACACCTTGAACCTTCCAATTCCTAGTGACCTGCTGCTTTTCATCTTTCTCGTTTCGGATGCCCAGCTGGACCTCACCTCTCGTGATTCCATATTTAGGTTTTTCATCAAGAGCTCGTCTAAGGTAATCTTCAATTTGTTCATCTTTGGCTTGTGGAAGCCATTTGATGCCGGGATTTGAAATCCCAGTGTCTTTCCAGTTCAAAGGTTCACAAAACCACTGCTTTTGACCACTGCATGCAGTTAGTTCAAGCGCTATTGCCTTATCGACTCGAATCAACCCGATCAAGACCGCGCTTTTGAAATATTTCTCAGAGAATTGCCAAGCATCCAAGATTTTCTTGGATTTGTCTTTGCCAACTTGCTGTTCAGCCCACTGTCGAGCTGCCTGCGCGGGTCTCTGCTTGATTGATTTCCATTGCTCAGGAGTGCAAAATCGCTCTTCAGCAGCGATTCTCATGACAACTGTTTCTGAAGTTTTTGGAGTGGTGCTTGCTGTACGGCACTTAGTCTCAAGCAAGTTAATCTCACATTTCTTAGTTACCCTGTGAAACAAGAGCGCACGAGGTTTCAAAACACCAGCCAGGCGTGCTGGGGGCAAAGGCAACCTCATGTCCATTTGCAGTTGCCATGGCCGGATCATGGCACGGCTGAACAGTCAACACTTGCAGGTCAAAACTGTTAGAGCTGGACTGCTCGACCAATTCCTTGACCGACTCTAATTCTTTCTCGGTGTCAATTTTGACAATGGCTTTCAAGGACGAGGCATTGTCAACATTGTCAAGCTGGTTGCTGAAAGCATCAAGAGTATACACTGTTGCATTCCAATCCTGAGAGCGCATCTCCCAAGGCTGAGGAGGCGGCTTCCTTGAAACTGGGCAAGAGACCGATTTCTTTTCAGGCATTTTCCTCTCAGGCGTGGACTCGTGAGAGTATGGCACTTGTTTCCAAAACGACAGGTACCATGTTTATGATACCAGCACTCTTCTTTGAGGTGTGTTGACCCTTTTTCAGCAGGTGTCTTTGATGCAGGTGTCGGTGTGTATCTCAGTTTCTTTTTCTTTGTCTTTTGTGGTTTGTACTGTGTGAGCAAATCCACGAGTAAAGGAATCAAAGGAGACAAAAAGCTGAGGTTATCAGGCAACTTCAGGTTACGTAAGACATTCATACTGTTACGCTGATTCTGTTTCTTTCTGGTGGTGCGGGCCGACCCACCTCTCCAAAGGACAGTGGTGACCAAGCAAGCACTCAACTTCTCCCAAACACTGTTGCAAAAATTCGTCGAAGGCCTTGACGAAAAGGTGGTGTTCGTGACACCCTTCCTCCAAAAACCTTTCAACCATTGCCATTTTCGATGTTTCTCGAATCTCTGTTTTCCATCTGTCTGGCTCAAACAAGAAAAATGACCATTTTCCAGCTGCAACCAGATATGCCCTTTGGGTTCCTTGACCGAAAAAGTCTTCAAAACCGACCCGCAAAAGATCGGCAAAACTTTCGGACAAAGCACAAATTTCAACTTCTGATCCCCAAGCACCAGGTCTTTGGATCTCAGCAAGGTACTTTTGCCAACCACATGACAAGGAAACCTCTCTTGGGCAGTTTCCATCCCACATGGCTTTGTAGCGAGCAAGTCTATGCAGACAGCTTTATGCCACTTTTCTCAACTTCCTAGGTCCTGACCTCAAAGCAACCTGTTGCAAACCCTGAGCAAAAGCAACAAAGGCGCAATCACCGTCGACACTATGCACAACTGGGCAGCTGCGCAATGTCAAGTGCATTCTGTTCCATCTAATTTTCCAAGGTCTAAGTTTCCTGTGTATTTTGAATCGTACAGAACGTCTGTTGGGAGTACGTTTGCCCCTCAGGACTGACATGAACCAAACTGCAAAGCCAAAAAGTGCAGCCTCAGGAGCAGTGTTTCCCAAAACACTAGAGAGGCAGCGCATACAAGGTCCTGCAAAATTGCCAATCTTCTCTTCGTCACAGCACACAAACTGCTCAACGCACCCACCGCGAGGAGGTGGAAGACCAACAAGGTGCAGCTCAACCTGGGTTTATATACAACATTGAGTGAAGCGACACTGCCGTGCCAGGCAAATAGCCAAGCTCGTGTGTAACCGCTCCCATTTCAGTTACTTGCTGTTGTTGGCATCCATCGATTTCTAACCATCTGACGTGGTTATTGTAGAAATACAAAAGCAATTTAGCTATTTGCTTCGGGAGCCCGTACCTGGTCAGGATAGCAATTGCTTGGCGGGAGCAAGTGTTGCCCAAACGCTTGGTAAAATCCTGTTAAGTCCAATTGCCCTTCTTTGCTGTGAGGGCTCATGTTGCATGAGATCCGGCATAAGGCGGTGATGCAGAGAATCAGCCCTGGAGACATGCAATCCTCCGCAAAGATCTTTGTGAGCCCAAAGAGAAATCCACAGTTGCAACTTATGCAGCGTTGCGGATGCGCAGAGCCTCCAACACAGACTTGCTATCGATAAGGGGCGCTTGTCGCCATTGTGTTTATTGATGAAAACAGTGCGAGCTTCACACCAGCTGGTTGGAAGCACTGAGACTTCAAGGCAAGTGTCCCAAAGTCGCACTAATGGTAAAAAAGCACATGGAGGCAAAGATGCGAAATGTTTTCCTTGCCACCCATCCGGGCCGGCAGCCTTGCCCTTGGCCTTCTTGGCAAGTTTGCAAATTTCCGAATGCTCTATGCGCACTTCCGGATGTTCGGAATGACTGGCAAGCAGGCTTTCAATCATTAGGAAATCCAGCTCAGGCGGTTGCATCCAACTGTTCTCCCACTGTTCTTGACATGTTCAACTTGGTCCTCGGGTGCTACCGGGGTTTGGTCCTCAAGTTCACGTCATTTCTCAGTTTCCACAGGTCTTTTGATCCAACAATAGGCTCTGGAATCACTGAGAGCAATACGTTCCAATGCCGCCTTTTTGGTGGCAGCGCGTGTGTCGGTGTCAACTTGGATAGCCCAAGACTGCAATTTACATCTGTCTGCTAACAAACCTGGCTCAGATAGATGGGGCCAAACCTGAAGTAAATAAGTTTGGGAAGCCAATTTTTTTGGATACAAAGAAGGGTGGGGATTACGACGTTCAGAGCATTTTGATGTAATTTTGGTCCCTGACCATTCTTAGGTGAACACGCCAAGAGCGTATACACGGGATGATGCTGTGGCATTTACGGCAGTGTAGCTCAACCTGGGTTTATATATGTTCATCCAATCCAAAGATTTGCTAATCATTTGGATTTATCATCCGAGGATCGAGAATCAATCTGGGGGCTGCCCAAGACTCCAAAGAAATGGATAGACATTGTATTTTGAAATATAAACAAGCAGTCAAGTGAGATGTGTTATTGTCGTATGCGTTCACCACGAATCAAATAATGCCCTCCTCCCTCATCTTTCTTTTGCTGCACCCAGATGGGTATTGCGACCCAAAACCAAGGGCATGCGGATCAGGTGGTGCCCCCACAATTGTGTTTATTGAATCATGACCTCCACCCACTAGTTTGCCCTAAATTTGTGTATCATCAACATCCGTAAACCCTAGTTCGCCGAGTTCTCAACCAACTTGGCTATCTCAAATCCCTTTGCTTCCCGTTAAAATCCCATTCAATCAGCATGTTTTTGGCTAACCATGGGGCACCACATTGTAGGCACCACTGCAGCCATGGCACATGGTGCTTTGGCAGCCATTTGTTCCGTCGCAGGAGGCGACAGGCGTCATGTTGCCGGTGTTGTTGTCTCGGCTGTAGAAGTCCCAGCCGAAGAAACCTCGGAGATCCGACTCGGAGATTTCGTTCGATGATTCATCGGTGAAAAAATGGTGATTTTCCCCGGCAAAACATGGCCATACCCTCTGGTAATTAGATTAGTTTTGAAATCTTTAAAGGACAGTTCGCTTTCTTCCCGTGGATTCCCTATGGTTTTCTATTATTTCTCTATGGTTTTTACCATGGCTTTTACTCCCAAGACTTCATCAGGCGGGTGTCCGGGGTGCAGCTGTTCCCTTCAACCAAGGCTGGGAATCCATTGGCTTTTTTGCCATGTTGAAGAGCCTTTATAGATTTTGTTGGTCAACTCATGGTTCCTTTGTTTTCAATGGAGAGGATCCAACGGCATTAGGATTCAACCAAAGTTATGCATGTAAGTGACGTGTTTCTTCGTTGAACTAGCTATCCAGAACTGGGCAGTTTGCTCAGGAGTTGATTCCAGAACTAGCTATCCAGAGGAATCCACAAGGGCTCTACCACCAGTCAGCAAATCGCCTGCCAAACGGTGGATATCTGGAGACGACCCTGGAAGCTTGGAACCCACAATCAACCCGATGTTATTTGGTCCCAGGGCTCCCTTTTTGACCCATCATATCCAGGTGTTTCCAAGTCCCCATGTCTTCGCATCCCCTAAGAAAAAATATCATGGTCAACTGCATCAACCGTTTTTGCTGCTTTTTGTGAGTGAAATTAGCTATCCATCATTGATTGCTTCTGCCCCCCAAGATATGAGCCATCTCTCAGCAGTTGGTAGATACGCAGCTATGAATTAAATCTAAGATGTGAACAATCCACAATGTGCAATTAGACTATTTTCCTTCGGAAATCCAGGTTGCTTTTCCCATATGTCTTTTGGAAAGTTTACCCCAGAGCAGCTTCACAACACACCCTGCGGTTCTTCTCCGCGAAGGCCCAGCCAAAGCTCCACCACCCCAAGGTGCCCACGCAGACGTTCACCAAGTTCTTCATCAAGACGTTGGAGGCATTTTTCCTGAAAACTTGGGCTGTGATCTCGTGAAAAAATCGTGGAATTTATGGTAAAAAACCAAATTGATGCAGAAACCATCCAAGAAACTAAGGATAAGGCAACAATCCATCCAGTTTAATTCCGAGATGTCTTCAACACATGGGACACAAGCAACTGTATAACTTCTGTATAAGAATCTGGATCCCTGATTTGTTATTTAAGCCGAAACGAAACCAAATTACTTTAGTTTTGGAGGAGAGATTGGAGCAGAGTACACCAGCCAGCCCCAAGTTGAGCCGATTAGTTCAATCAACATCAATGTAATAACAGTACCCACTCTCTAGTGGTCTTGAAGAATTGAAAACCGATATGTAAATGGTGTTGGTGGCGTTTCTCCTCTTTTTGCTGAACCCAAGTATACCCAAGTCCCAACTCTTCAACCGCCCTCGCCAGGAAAATGTCTTACATTTTGCTGTGAAAAGGTATACTATATTGTACTATGTATGTATATATATATACTATACAATAATTACTATAGATCAACATGGATCAACATGGATCCCATCAAAAGCCCATCTCAAGGCGCCCCGTAGGTCCAAGTCTCGCCCTGCAACAGCCGGTCTCTAACATGGCGAAGCCCGCGTGCATGAACATCACCAGGGTGCCACACAGCAGCAGCCAGGCGGAGTCAAGGGCTCCACCCATGGAGTAGATCATGGTGTTGAGGCTAGTGACCTCCAGGTAAGAATCTCGCATATTTTTTCTGGGGATGATCCCAAAAAGCATGGAGATTTACACATCAAACCGAAATGAATTCATTGGAATTCATTGGGATTTATTGGGATTTATTGGGATTTGTATCGATTTATGACTCTTTTTGATCGTGAATCTGGTTGAATTACCCCAATGAGGGAAATAATTAGCGCTATCAAATGCAAATAAGGTAACTTAAATAACCAATAATTTTGGCTTAGACTACCCATATTTATCTGGCTGACAGCAAGTCACCAACCCGAGATATTGGTCTGAAATGAAAAATCTCTGGTCGCGATGAGGTCTGACACGGTGGGGGTTCCCAGCACTCTGGATGATGTTCATTTTCAATCACCCCCCATCCAAAATAAAAGGATGACCCGAACAGTTTTGATATATAGGTACATCTATATACATATACATGTATCTATGTATATCATCATCATGTGGCACCATACCTGGAATGAGGGTTAAAACTTATCTGAAACTGAACCCATACACCCTCGTCATGGGAGCCATATTGTATTACAACATATATATATAATATCATCATAGTCCAATATATCCTCTGGTAATCAAACATGGCTTGCTGGAAAATCTCAATTAGTTCGATGGCTGTCCAACTGAAATGTCCGTGCAAAGTGGTATTTCCCAGCTAGCCATGTTTGACGACAGGAGGGCATTAGCCAATATTCCATTAATAGCCGATGAATATTCCATTATATGTCATGATATCACCCTTCTTAAACCATTTTTGTTGGTTACTGTATAATCCCAGATACACACCTGAGCCTGAGCAGTGTTCAAGACCCTCTGTAATTTAATTATACGGGTTTGTTAATAGGGATTCCCAGTTCATGGATGAGGCTAATCCCCCATATATTGGGCAGTATACCCCTCCAAAAAATCGTCAACTATCGTGAACTACCATCTATCAGCTATATCCCCACAATTCCCCCAATTCAAAGCCCCCTACATACAAGGCGCAAATCCCATTGAAAGATGTTCAAAAACCATAAAACTGGTGTTTTGAACACTGCTCCCCTGCCTCTTCCCATGCTTTCCCCCACGTTTGGTCCAAGTGACGCTGGCGGTGAGTTCTGCTGCAGTGTAGGTGGCCTGGAGTTTTCGGTTCACCTGCGACGGCGGCGCTTTGGACACACACTATATACATATCTTGTAGCTACTGTATAAATATATATATATATGCATATATATATATATATATATATTTGTATATCATGTATATACACATACTACGACAAATTGAATATATAGATATACATGTATACCCTTTATGTGTATTATAATGTATAAATAGTGCTTGGATGATGACATTCATATATACTGACTCTGTGTAATATGTATGTTTCCCCAAGTTTCTTGGTTTCACTGACGTTTATTCGGCTTCAGCATCCTGTTACTCGTTGTGACCGGTTGCAACTGGGGACTGGCTATCATTCTGAGCACAGATCGAAAAAATGAAAAAACATGAAAAAACACTGATGGTAGTTGCTGGAGAAGCACAAGGTTATAAATGGGTGTCTTACCCATCTGTAGTCACCCCGAAAAAGATCGAACAGTGAAATCCTATACTAAAACAGTGATGATATACGTTCTAATATCTTTTTGATTCTTTTGGAGAGTATCTAATATCTATTACTATATTATATAGTTATAATCAGCATCAGCCATTCCAACACAAACCTTCACCTAGTGCTTTGCACCAATTTAGCTAACTATGGGGCAGCTGCTTCCCAGAAATCCCCCTGTCCTCATGCTTCTGCAGCATCGCTTCTTGTGCCTGGGGAATGTTGGCCATTTCTGAAATGAACAATGGCCAAGTAATGCCAATAATATATGGGATAGCCAATTTTGATCCATATCATCCATACTCATCCTATGTTAAATATCATGAAAAATGACGAAAAAGGGGGCGTCAACACGAACAAAATCAAATGTAAATCATGACACCAGCACAAATCATGGCTGACCTATAATCATTCACCAAGCCAACATGGTCGGTCATCTTCATGGGATGCTTTCTGAACGGTGACACCGCCCCTCCAGTGGAAACCATGGGGATGATGTGGCTGTGGGTCATGGGGCATCCAGGGCACCATTTTTTTGGACTGCCAAATGATGGGTGGATTTCTCATGACTAAGGGATTGATCTTGAAAATTGGCACTCGAAGGAAATATGGTATAACATGGTATAACTGTATGGCTAAAAGCCAGGGATAAAAACCAGTTATGAAACCAACTTCATCAATTTCAAAGGATCCATCTCGCTTCTTGATGCACCTCTCTCAGATCAATTTCAGTTCAAGCACCTGTATGAGATAGCGGTGCATTCTGAGTTCTCTGTTAAACAACGCAGTGGAGGCTACAAAGCCCAGTGCTTTTGGGACATACCCAGAGGCTAGGGCTCCTATGTTATTTTTATGGCCTATGTCAACATCAGCATTTTGCGGAGAAGCACTATCCAGTCACAAAGGATGATGATTTATCTTGGGTATAGCTTCATGAAATCTCCTCTCACCTGCGCCTCAGATTTTCCTCCATGACTTCAGGGTTTTAAAATTGCCATACCCTCCTGTGTCATCAAACGTGACTCTTTCGAATATCCACCATTGATACATGATTCTCCAATAACCATTTATGGGATATGTTCATTTGCCATCCATGTTTGATTACCGGAGGGTAAATCCCATTGAACATGCTATTAATATCCTAAAATCAACCATTCTTGATAGCATTTATGGTTAACTTAACCACAATTAAGCCAAAGAACGGTTGATGGATATTCATTGATGATATTCGGATATGAATAGCATTAAAATCAACCATTGACTTAACCACTATGAACCATTTTGAACCCAGGTCAGAAGTCCATCAGAAATCGTCGCCATCATGAGACTCGGCCGAGGTGATGGGAACATTGGCCCAGTTACATTTTCATGATTCAAGTGGTTCAATCCCCATTTTCCTGTGGTTAAATCCATATTTTGCTTGGTTCAATGAGGTTTAATTCCTATTTTTCTTGGTTCAATCCCTATTTTTTCCTGGTTCAATGCGTCCAATCCCCATTTTTTCTCGCAGAAAATCCTACAAAACTGCTGGCAAAACTGTTGAAAAATGTGCCCCGCCTCAATCAAGGCTTGCTGGGCAGCCACCTGTGCTATGGAAAGCCATGGCCCAGCTGTAGTTCGATGACTTTTACCTATGATTTTAACGGTGATGTTCCAGTTCCCAAACTGTGAATGTCACTACCAAATGGTAAAAATGATGATGAAAAATATTGTAATCTAAAGTTTATGCCCTATGTAGCTCATTGAATTAGGACAACCTGAGAGTCTCTAAGGACCGAACATGTTCGATGAACTGATTTGCTGATACCCTCGGAACCTTTTTAGTGGTTGATGGTAATCTGCTTGCAAAATCTATCTCAAGTAGGATCATCATCCCGAGTCTGCGACGGCCCATGGTTGAGAAGATCACATTCTCCACTAGTTGATAGTCATAAATGCACAAATCAAATCCAAATAAAATGGTTGTTTCATCCCGTCTTTATCCCATGTATGTTTGTTTATACCAGTTATATTCAGTTTTAATATCCCAACATACCCCAAATGTGGTTATATCCCATGATATCCCCATTGTTGTTTGCCGGGATGTCCACTTTTCATTGGTTCTGATTAAGTTCCATACTTGAATCCCAATTGTTCATGCTGATATCAAAGCAAAAAAAACACCCAAAACACTCGACCAAGACAACACCTCGGCTTTCAGCTCCAGCAGGTCGCGGTCCACCTGTGCCGCCGCCACCTGCAATTGATGCGTTTTATTGGGAAAATCCACAGAAAATCCATGGATTTTCCCATGATTTTATGATATTTTATGAAGGGGGTTCCTGTAAATGTTCCCTTCAGCACATGAATTGATTATAGTAAAAGGATGCATGAAAAGGTAACTGTAGATTAGATGTATCACTATTGTAGAATTGAAATTTGCGCACGTAAGTTTCTTGACCTGGGGGCTAGTATAATTATCTATAATGAAAGAATTGAGCAAGGAAGATTGGATTGTTGATGGGATTCTTGTAGGATTACATGGGATATTATGGGATTTCTTGATCGGGGAAACCAACCAATATTAAGGATTCAATGGATTTTACCCCCAAGACCAATACTTGCAAGTACCGGAAACAGCCAAGAAACCTGGGGATATAATCAGATAGAACATGATAGAAGCACCAATTTCTGGGATAAAGTGGTTGACCAGCCATTTTGTGATGATTTAACCATCAAACCCAGAGGTTTAACCATTGAACAATGGAAGTGGGTTTGTCCGGTATACTGTATACTTCAATGGAAGAATTTTAAAGAGGAAAATGAGGTTTCATTTCTTTGGAATTGGGGATATCCAATTTTCAGACAACAACCCATGTGTGTTTTCAATGGATTGATTCCAAGGGAATGTTTACGGGTGAAACATGATTTTAGCTCCAATACAAGAGATGCCTCTATTTTAAACCTTCAACCAATTCCCTTATATATATCTTAGCAGGATGTGATTTGTTCTATCAACACGGCCAGGTGTTCAGGGTTTGACTCCAACAATGGTGCATTGATACCCGCAATCCCCAGGCTTGGTGCAACACTCAGGGGCAGGAGTCACGTTTCCATCCCCCAGACCTACAAACATTTTGAACATGTTCCAGAACGAAACCAATCAGATCGTGAAGACAGGTGAAGATTCTCAGCCTTTTGCTTGGTTGCTGCCTCCCCCTTCTGTTGGTTTCAAAATTCTAGGCACGAAATTCGAGGAGCACAATTCATAGTGCCAATTCTTTTTCGTCATCTTCGCTGGTGATGTACCCCCCTTTGACCCATGCTTGGACGGGCCATTAAATCCTGAAAAAGTGTGGTAGGTCAAACTACATTTCAGGATATAACATGATATAACATCAGCCCCAGATTCAAAATCAATGTGTGGGTGTGTATATATATATATATACCGTATCTATATATATATATAATTATATATATAGCACTTTATATTTAGTTTTAAGAAAGTGGCAAGTGGTTCTCCCCAGGAATGACCCCCACCTTTTGGGGATGGTTGGAATCCCACCCGTGCTGATTTCACCTAGGTCTCCCCACAGCGGCCAGGAGGGCAATCCATTTTGCCATGGCAATCCTGGGGAAATTCAATGCCATGCACAATTTTTAGGGTCGTCCCCTATTGGTTGTGAGGATTTCAATACTCCCGGAGATATCACAAATGGATACAAATGGGATCTCGGATGGTAGCGGTATAGGCTCGTCCCCTCTCGGTTATGAAGGTTTTGCGCAACCTCGGGAAGGCCAAGGCGAGGAAAGACTAAGAGCATTTCTGCGTTGCAAGTCCATTTCTCATTTTTCATAAGCCCAAAGTTTTCCCCTCTTGAAACTTCGGGTTTGCTCTTAAAGTTTAGGGAAAACCCCAGAATCCATTGGTTGACAATCACTATATATTTTCCCTACTGTTGAATGGCCATAAATTATCATAAATTGGATATCCATTTTTCATTGATTAAATCCCTAATTATTTTTTATGGTTGAATGGCTACATTCCCACGATCTCCCCACCAAGGTTGGTTGATAACCCCCCTCTCGCCTCCTCCGCACCGAGGAGTACAGAAGCGCTAGAGAGTATCACTGCTGGAACCGATTGCATCATGGCACATCAACCCCCAGTTTTGGCGTGGTTATCTCCATTTTTGGATGGTTTAAGTGCCAATTGTTGGTTGGTTTTAGTTGGTTATGGGTTGCTGGTTGGTGGTCTCAACACCTCACATATTGCTCCATTGGAATCCCCTTCTTACTTGGCGTTGAATACAAACCGGTTGAAACCACCAACTGGTATTGGTTGAAGGGAATATCTACAGGAAACCATGCATACCAGCCAAATATGGGAGTTTGCCAACCAAAGATTGGCAGATTTAACCGACAAAACATTGATTTGTATCGGTTGAAAGCAAAGGAATCTAATGGCATTTAATCATAGAGACATGGATCCAACCAACACATATAAAATAAATTAAAATAATATAAACAAATATGGGCAAATTTAGGATACGGATCTATCAGAAAATGATGGACAACTATTGGGATTTGACACATGAAAATTGAACGCATACGGGAGTTGGAATTTGTTGGATGGAGTTCACACTACACCATTGGAAATAGGGATTAACCAATGAATAAAGTAAAATGGATGTATAAACAACGCATTTGAGTGGGATACAGTATCTGATGTTGTTTTTTTTTGAATATACGCAATCATCTGACGTATGGATTTAGTTTGTATGTATGGGTCCGTCTGAAAATGTAGGATCTGTGACCAATTGATGGCAATTACATGAGCAATGTTCGAAACGCTTTGTCATTCCCTGGTTAAGAGCGGGATTGCTGGTTCATGGATTATGATAGTCCCCAACATATCGGGCAGTAGAACCCTCCCTCTATGATCAGTTTTAACACTGCCATCATGATGATCCCGCTTGCCCCTTTGACAAGTCTTTCTAGACCACGAAAACTCCACGATTTACATCGCGGACAGCGTTCAGCGGCGCAGCGTTTTCTTCGTGGTGGGACTTTCAGTGCGTTTCGGTCAAGTTCTCAAAGGCTGAATTGAACTTTAAGTGCTGAGCCGGCTCGAAATTTGCCCAGCGTTCTATCAACTGCATGGGATATGGGATGAGATGGATTGAAATATAAAACGTCAATGCTTGAAGGCATCTAAGTGCCCACCCAAAAATTGTCACGTTCTCCTGAAAATCTCTGATTCTCCAGAAGCTTAACTATAGGACTGCGTTAGGGATTCGGCATGGGATTTTGCTTTGATTCATTTTGCGCAGCAAATTTTGAGTCAACTCCAAGTCAGCTTTACCAGGCCCTTCTTTGATGCCCAGTGCAGAGTGAACATGTGTCGCCTGGTTCGGCCTTTTTTGCCCTTGCGGCTGACCTGATGGGGACCTTTATACGAGGTGGTCTTGCTGTTCTGGACGATCAAAAATTATGAATGGAATATACATATGTCGGATATGTATATATAATTATATATATATATACTCATATGATATAATATATTATATTTATATATATATATATGTAATATGTATCTATATTATATAGATTGTGATCCAGATAGATATCTGAGGATATAACATATCAATCGTACATATGTATGCTCTCCGGTCATTTCACATTCTTACTTGGAAAATTATCCATTTAGGGGGATTGACATGTTTAAAAAAGGTGAAATTCCATAGCTGTGTTGACTCACCAGATGGTGTCAAAACCCTGGGACTTTCAAATGGCATGTTCATCCCCCAAAAAGATCACAAGAGATGGTCCTATGTCCATTATGTATATACGGATGTAATGTATCAATAGAAGATCAATGGCACATTTTTCTCCACCCCTAAGAATACGATGATTTTGCCTTCCAATCTAATTATTCAAGAATCCAAGACTTCCATGCAAAACGCAGGAGAAAGACTGCGTTGAGACATTGAATCATCCAACTTGAGCAAAGTGTTAAAACACACGCGCAGAACACCCTCCACAGGGATGTATTTGACATTATATAATTATGTTGACGTATTATGTCAACCCCACATACATAAACCTGCGTTCATTCATTGGGGGTTGCAGCCAAAAACCATCAAAAGCTATGGCTATCAAATGCTCAACAGGAAACCTCGCAATTGAACAGCCGAACCAGCCCAACGGACTTATTGTTATCATCCAAGGTTGACATAAATACATGCAATCACATCCCCTAATACTGACTTCCCCCTTGTTGGACCCCAGAACCCCAAAGTGAACAAATCCAAAGCGAAGGTTTCTGGGGGGATGTTTTATGATCGGGGAGAAGAGATCGTGTCCAACCAACAAATTGGATAAACGAAAACCACTTGAGGATCAATCTGAGTCTGTCTGAAAATTGGGTATACCCATAAAATGGCAATTTAGTATTATAAGGAAAATATAGGGAGATAATTATGAACCAATGGATTCAGAGGTACCCTACTTTCAGACAAACCCGTCTAATGATCAATCACAGTCCTGCTTTGCTGGGCCATAGAAGGGATGCCTTCCCCAATGGGATTTGGTCCTTGTGCAGTCATTCTGGGTACCCCCTAAACTTGGTGCTTCATCATTTTCCGCAGACTGCAATTTTGGGCTATTCCGGCTGTTCCCCATCTTCAGACAAATCCAAATATTGAATAATATTGACCCATAGCCATACTCTCTGGTTTTGACCCCCTTGCAGACCCAAGAACTGGTCAATCTATGTCAATCTATTCTGGTCTCTGGCTCACCCCTCACGGACCCAGCCGAAAGTGGCGGTGCCGCCAAACTTGAAGCTCCACTCCAGAATGGCTCCAAGGTGTGAAATACCAGCTTGGCAGATCCCAATAATGCTATGCATCAAATTTAAACCACAGATTCATCATGCTTACAACCATGGAAAACTGACCGTTTTTCTGTTGGGAAGCTGCCGAAAAAAATCGCTGCGGTGTGCGGATTGGCAAAGGAAAGCCGATGGAAAAATCTTCAACCAGAAGTGCCCATGCCAAGCTGGTTGTCATACGGGCCAGATTTACCCTCTAGACCATCTAGTAAACCTGAAAATAACCAATTGGATTCGTGGAAACTCAGCTTCCAACCCCCGATTGATGGCAGGGTCTATGTTAGTTTGGAGGATGGTAAATTGGTCAACGGAGACACCCGAAAAAGCCGTGTGAAAGCTCTGACTCTGACCGTCTTCCCCGGCTACTGCACCAGGGCACTCAGGCTTTCTCCCTGGATTCATAAGCCCCACAAGCGGATAGACTGACTTAAAATGATGCATCCCAAAACAGAAGCTGGGCCACAAACAAATAGGACCTCCAAAACAAGTGGAGCCTTTTCTCTTTCAGCTCGGGAGATGTCGTTTGGAGCCATGGCCCCTGCCTTCTACACTCGACTTCCATGCCTCTCTTCAACCGCGCGAGCCGAGCTGCTAGCTGTGGCCATGGAGCAAGGTGACAATCGGTGTGGCAGTAAACCATATCTATTACATGGCTGGTGGTCTGTTACATCAGGGTTGACCCCCCCAGAAATATCCCGCTTTGGAACCAACCAAACCACTGGCTTTGGGAATTGGGAAAATGAGTGTTCCTCTTGGGAACGGTCGCATGTTCGGTATTTAAGCTTATTCAAGTGGCGATTCAATTTAATATGTTTCTATCTGGGGGTTCCTTTCTACTCCAACTCATAATATATGAGACCCCAAAATTGGCCCTTAAATTCCAGGTGTTCCACCATGAGTTTGGTTGTATCCATGCTTTTCCCAGCTCCATGGCTGTGTCTTGTGGCCGGTTGGCTGCCGGAACTTTGCCGGTTGCCAAACCTGCTCATGCCAAGGCATAGGCCTCCGAGTGAGTGGGATGTGTTCATTTCTGGGAACAGTTGGATATGTGGAGTCTTATGGAATACTCATATAGGATTTATAACCCTGACAATAGGGATTTTTCGCTGGGGATGAGGATTTATCATCAACAAGATTGTCAAGACATGGTCTCTGGCTTCTGATCCTCCATCCCCTAATGGGACTCCTTTATCATTGGCATTGTTTTACTCCCTGTTGATAGCCTAACATGGGAAAGTACAGCCCATGTTTCGACTGTGACACGTATGAGGATGTTCGGCAAAAAGGGTGGAGATGAACTAGGAATCATTCTTCTAAGCACCTGGTGCAAGATGTTGGGATTGCCGGCAATCGATTACCCTGGCTGGAAATGCCCATGGGTTTTTCCCGCATTGAGTCCCATCTTTGCTACTTAAATCGTAATATTTGATCAACATGGCTATGAACTTGAATGGCTCACATGAAGTCCTACCCATTGTTTGCGGGAGACCTCTCCGAAAAAAGAATTTGGTGCTTGAAAAAAGAACAACCATCTTTGGTGCTTAAAGCAGATGAGCATGGGTCAAAACTATGTACCCTTTGTGAGCACCACCATAGCTGATAGATGTTGGATGTAAATAAAGCGATGTTCGCTTCAAACTCAAAATCTCCCAGCTTTTAGATTCCATCCCATCTTTCCATATCTTTCCCCCACAGAATCCTCAGGGATCCCTATTCCCGGCCTTGGGAGGTGAATGGGACTTGGCGTCCATGCCCATGTCCTCCGTCTCTTCGTCGATGCGCAGACCCCCCCACCACTTCAGCCAGGCGAAGGTCAGGCCACTGATGAGGCCGGACCAGAGGATGATCTCGGGAGAACGGGAAGGGCTGATTTCAAGGTAGAAAAATGTGAGGATTCATTGGATTTCATGGGATTTCAGGAGATTTCATGAAGATTTCAGGGAATTCCGTGCGAGTTCATGAAAATGTGGTGAGGATCTCGTAGGATTTCATGTGGATTTTCTGAGGATTTCATGGGATTTTAAGAAGATTTCATGGGAACTCATGAGGATGTTGATTTTCTTACTGGTGCTTAGTAGGGAATGGGGGAATGGGATGATTATTAATGGTAATTATAGGTCATTCTGCCTTTCCCTGCTAAGCACCAGTAAGTTTTTCTCAATAGAATGGGATTTTGCATGATTTTGCCGATGAAACATAGTGACTTAAGCAACACATATGTCATTTCATGGCGGATATTTAATTGGGGCTGACCAAGAAACATGGGACTATGACGGGATCCAAGCAATAAAGAAGTGGGAGGACTTGATGAATGGTCATTTTATATGGAATGAAGCCAACAATCATGGGATAAAATGCGATGTACATACAGTAATGTATATACATATATAAGTGATTATATGACTGTACATGTATATTGTATGTATATATATATATATGTATGTGTAATACTGTATACTATATAATACTATATATGTAACCAACAAACAAAATATTTAGGGGGACAGTGGTAGTGATGCCGTCACACTCTACGACCTTACAAACAGCAGACGGGCTGGTGACTTCGAGTGCAAAAGCCATCCATTGGCTTTGGGGGACCCATTTTGACCCATGCCCAAAAAAAAAAACATAAATCTGGGAAAATCATGAAATATTTCCCAAACATTTGGAGATGATGTCCCCAACCATCTTTTACGGGGATGGCTGAGGGCTGATGTGCTGCTCAGCATTTGGCGCTGAAGCTGAGCTTGGGGAGACGATGGCATGTGTTGGTGTAGAGAAATCATTGTTGCGATTTGAATCAAAAGTGCCTTGGATTTGAAATTGGATTTGAAATAAACAGAAACTCGAAGCCACTAAAGTGTCCATTGAATGACCAACAACTGATTCAACCAACCAGAAATTGTTCTCAGTCGTTCTTTCCAACAGAAAAAGATGTCGTGGTTGGGTCTTCCAACTGACATAGATCCTGCCACATAGGGTCAACCTGTTGGTTGATGCTCAGCCCAGGGACGCACAGGCACCTCAGCAGTTCGGGAAGAAGGCGTTTTTGGGGGCATGTTTGTGCGTCCAAAAATGGAGTATACTCAAAATCGCCATGTTGATGAGAAAATGATTCTAATTTTGATAAAGCATCAAATTTGGTGGTACTGGTGGTACCCATAGACCCTGACAAATAGGGGTTTGGAAAATTGGTTTTCACTCACATTCGACGATTCTCACTGGCTGCCAGAAAGAGTGATCTGGATGTAGTGCATTGCAAACCCCAAAAAACACAAGACACATGGAACTATGGAAGCCTTCCAGGATGTACCCATGATTTTGAATAAACCCGGTCTTTCATCCCCCGACTCCATGTCCAGATTCACCAAGACTCACCAGTTTTCACCTCTGGTAAACTAACGTAGCGATTGAATGTCACAAAAAATGTCATAGCAAAATTCATCGAAATTCACAGTGAATATCTATGAATAGCTATGAATGGGCCGTGTTCAATAGCAAACTGTTTTCAATGACCAGGGCGTGTCTTGGTCTATCCCCCTTCGATCCAAATCCACATGGATTGTTGGTCATTTCACAGGTTCATCCCCCCAGAGAAATCCACGATGATTCATAGGGTACAGAGTGATTCATAGGAGTTCCATAGCCATTGGACTGCCACTGCTTTCCAATACTGTGTTTGATTACATCATATCCATTCTTATCCCATATGGGGGTTTCTTAACAAAAATCCCCAAGTCACCATAGGTTTCAACACAAGTCACCATGTGTTTCAATACAAAGTCATGAGCAGTCATGACTTAAGTATGATTTGGGGGTACCCCCATGACGTAGGAAACCTCCAGGTTTCTGTGCTGTTGCAGACCACCACCACCACCAGCAGCAGCACCACCAATCTGGCAACTCTTAGATACCCTAAATTTTTAAGCTGGCTCGTATGTGTGTATGAATAGATAGGTAGATATATTTCCATCAAAATAGCAAGAGATTTCTCGCAGTACGAGTACTAAACTACCCATCCAATTGGGGAACCCAACCCATCGGCAACAGAACGTCATCCCCAACGCGACCCGCTGTGGCCCACTTGGGGGGAACAGTTCCAAGTATAAGTGGATATAATAATATTTATATGAGCCCCGCATCCCAACTGATGGTGGATTTTGAGTTCAAACCCCATCTTTACCCACAAAAATACCACTCCAACGCCCTTCTCACAGTTTCTTTCGGCCGAGCCGCATGGCGGTGTTCACCCACAACACGGTCCCATTGAGGTGTCCGCCCTTGCAGCCATCGCCGGCGTCGTTGAGCGTGCACTTGAAGCCATTCCAGCCGTTGAATTGGTGAAAGCCCAAGCCCCAGTCCTGGGGCGCCATGGCACCGAGGAAAACAACGTAGTCACTATAACAATCAGCCGGCCTGCCGGCGTGTCTTGTGGATCTTGCTTGTTCGTAGTTGTACTGTTTGTATTGTCTTTGTCTCTGTCTAGACTTTCCCCTTGGCGCGGATTTTNCTGCCGGCGTGTCTTGTGGATCTTGCTTGTTCGTAGTTGTACTGTTTGTATTGTCTTTGTCTCTGTCTAGACTTTCCCCTTGGCGCGGATTTTTGCCTCGTCTAACTTGAACCCNCTTCATCTTCTGTCACGATGTGCTGGGCTCAACTCTGCCCACGCCTCTCTCAACACGCACTTGGCTTTGAGCATTTTTTCTGTTATTTCCATAGTTTTTCCGCTTTTTTTCCTGTGTTTGCCATCGGTGTGCTATGTTGTTTCTTATATCCAATACTTGATCTAAGAAGCCTGTCTATCCACTGGCTCTTGTGNTCTTGTGCAAAGCACCTTTTACACGCCCCACCTTTCTTTACATAGCCTTTTCCAAAACCCCGGTTTACACACCCATGCTTTGGTTTAAGTTCAAACCATCGTTTGCACAAAAATCATGTTCGGCGTCAAAGCCATGGTTTACACAAAACGCCGTTTTACGCAAAAACTGTGCTATACACAAAAACCATGTTCTTGCTATAGGCCTGTGCAAGTGCTGTTTGCGGCTTGTAGAATAGCTCTTTCATGCTCTTTCCATGGTGGCCGGCGGAACACGCCGAAGGCGGTTAAATAGTAAAATAGTTGGTGTCCCCAAGAAAAAAATAAAACGAATAGTCACTAACGTTGGAAAAAATAGTTGCTATAGCAATAGTGATCAGAAATCATAGCAAAAACAATCATGTCCCCAAGTGGCCCTCTGGTTACTTAACAGTTCGACCCTGAAAACCGCCAATATAATTCGTGGAAATTCATCTTCCAACCCCCGACTGATGGCAGAGTCGAGTCTATGTTAGCTTGGGGGAGGGTAGCGCAGTTTTAACTCATTCTTTGCTTGTATAGTTTACACAGCATTTTAGCAGGGTGAGATCCGGGTGATTGTTGGGTGAACCGCATTACCTTTTTCCTGGGATGAACCCTGCCATTTTGATCCATTTTGATTATTTTCGTTGGTCCAGCTGCAGCATTTTGGTCACATCTTTTTAGGTGACTAATTTGGCTTTTATCACTTCAATTGGGTGAAATAACACAGTTAAGACTGAGTTTACTACACTATACTGGCTACACTCCCTGTAGAATAAAGACCTCACATTTGATCCATTTCGTCATGATGATGATCATTATTACCATGAATTGCTAGTGTTCTTAATTGCAGATTGTTATCATCCTTATTGTTTATCATGTTTGTTATTCTTATTTTTATTAACTTGAGGATTGTAAAACATTCCGTTAACGAATACGCTACATTTACTATACTATGTCATAATGTAGTGTAATTTAATATCATATCATATTATGCTCTCTTGTATCATATTCCTCCGCGATGTATTGTAATGTATCAGATCATATCGTATGATATCATATCAATTCATATCATATATTACACATCACATTCCATTGTACCATATAGCATGCATTATATTGGATGTGTAACTGTGCCTTATATTATCTTCTATTGAATCATACAAGGTGAGACCCCCTTTTTTATGAGTTGGTTTGTAAACCCCATTGACTATAGATTATAGATATATCCCCCGTAAACCAACTCAGCATAACTCAGCTATCTAGGGGGGGGCCACCTTGTATCCCATACAGATTGTAGTGTATCATATCCTATCGTATTTTAATATCCTATCATTGGTTGCACATTGCATACATTGAATCATATATTACCATATAATGTATTTTGTTGGATAGTTAGTCTAACATTACATTCAATGGATATGTGATATGATATGGATAATCTCGTACATAGACCATATGTCTTTGATCCCCTGCTCTTCATTGCGAGGCTCAAAGAAAGCTGCAGCAAGGCAGCCCCAGAAGCCACAGAAGCCGTGCACGGGGCCTTGGAAAAATCTACCCTCTGGTAAATTAACATAGACCCTACCAGAACAAAAAATTGGTGATTTTCAGGGTCTATGTCAATTTACTGGAGTGTAATGAGTATCAATTATATCATAATGAATAGTATATCGCTTGATTTATATTATGTATATAATTCGAATATATATATATATAAACTGTACTCCATTTACCTAACACTATCTAACCATGGAAAATTAAACATTGATCGTTTATCAATGATTCTCATTGATTTTCCTATCTAAAGTAGAGAGGATAAGATATGTTCCGTTAGATTATGAAAGGGTAGTGTGAACCATGGATGAATAGTGACCCTGCGGTTGTTCAATGTCGATCAAATTAGTAATTTAGGTGGTTCCATTTTGATATTCCAATAGCAGATTGTCACTTCTGGCCTGATTTACCACCAGGCTTTATTGATCGGGGGTTGATATTGGAGAACCACAAAATCGAGGCTGTCACCCTCAGTATCACGCAATGGAGGATATACTATGTGTGTTTTATCTGAAAATGGGGCACCTCACCTCAAAATCTTCATGGTGAATCAATATTAATCAATCATCATTTCCATGAAGAGAAGAACTGCAATTGTCTGTGTCTCAACTTGTGAGACCTATTTGTGAAGCTCACTCTATGTATCCTTCAACCTGCCGCGGGGCTGGCATCCACTGGGTCGTCAATCTTCATAAAGACCAGCAATTTGGAGGCCAAAGTATAGATGATTCCACCCATCCTCAGCATGGTCCATAGGGATGATTTTTAACTGTCCCCAAAAATGGTGATTTACCATCAACTTTTGGAGCTTTTCCCATGTTTTTTTCTCCCAACATGTGAAAAACCTCTCTTGCTCCTGGCAATGATAAACATATGAAACCAAGTGAATTGAAACCAGATGAAAGCTGACATAACGTGACATAACACGTGTACCCAGATGCGGCTTTTGGGCTTTTTGAAATGTGGAACCGTGTCTGTTCCCAACTTGAGGAACAAAAAAAAACATCCATGTGAGGGGTTACCTAATATGCGTAAGTCCAACTGTAAATTCATGGAAATCCCGCTGAAACGGAGGATGTGTGGAATTGTTTCCGCTGCGGAGATGGTATTTGACTGGTTCATTCAGCTCCTCACAGTGCTACAGAAGGCCCCGAGGCTTGTTGGCATTGCACTGTCTGGCATTTATTTCTTCATCCTGGCTCTGAATTAATGTTTGTAAAGCAACAATAAACCACTGAACCACACATATGTTGATGGTTATACAGTTCTACCACCTATGGTAAATTGGGGATGGTTTACTATTGCTTTACATTATTTTTATCAAGTGAGTCGTGTCTGAATATAGGGTCCATCCCGCAAAATAGAGACTTTTTTTTTGTTTTCCCCACTGAACTTGCAATATGTTTGCCTCCATGTTTGATGGTAAATGATGCTAATATTCCCATGCGGCCGATGGTTCATTCCAACATTTTTAGACAAACCCTAGTACCCTCTGGTTATTTAACATAGCCATGGAAAAGCCCCTATAAATGGAAGTTTTAATGGGAAAATCATCCAAAATGAGCCATTTTCCATGGCTATGTTAGTCATAACCAGAGGGTATATCTAGCATGCACTGCCCTTCCTCTCACCAAAAATAGCCACAACTTAGTCGCATCTCACGCCCAGCCTTGCTGATGGACATAACAAACCCTGTCACACTATGTACATAAGTGCTAAACCAATCTACACCATGCTAAAATCCAATAATAATAAGCCATATCTGATTTCACCAGCCGGTGTTTTCTCTACAGGTTGAAGAAATTTAAGTTTAATTGTTGGGTTGACCATATCAAATAAAATTTAAAATTCAAATTGTCCTTCAATATGCGTTTTTGTGCTCACACTGGCTGGGAAGTGGAAGTTTCTCAACCTCGTAGAGTGGAAGTTTCAGGCTTACACCTTTCACAGTTTTACTGGTACTTACAATACTATTTATCAGTACCATAAATTACTATGATTATTACTCGTACTACCACTATTTAATTTTGCCTTTAATTGTATCATTGTGACCATTAATTTCTAAACCCGCGTCATGGATGTCCTTTCTTAGTGAAAGCTGCTGAACTGCCTGGTGGTTTCATCATGAGTTTCTCATCCTGTCTAGAACTGAACGGGTCAACATTGGTCAAGTCGTCCAGCGTTGAATTCATCGAGATCCCGGAAAAAAAAATAAAAGAAGAAACACATGGTATGAGTGAAACCTTCAACCGCAGTTTTGGTAGGTGACACCCCGTAAAATCTCTGTATATGTTTGATCCATGTGTTCTTGTTGTTGCTGAGTTTTAAAAAAAACTCTGGATTCTGGATTAGAGGCTGGAGCTCGGTCGAATCTCCACTTGGAGTAGCTACATCCACGGTTGCCTTCCTTTTATCTTGGTTAACATAGCATGTCTTAGCTCTCCCCCCCACCATTCATGGCCAATTCATGGCCAATCTTGGAATTCTAAAAGTATATTCCACCACAAACCCAACCGTGAGTTTACTGAAAATTTCCACCAACTAGACGAACTGGACCACTTTGGAGGGCTTCCCCATGATTTTCACACTCTTAAATCATTTACCCTGTGGAAAATGGCCCATTTAGTTCGATGATCTACCCATTGAACATGATGATTGTCCACTTCGCAAACTGTGAAATTCATTACCAGAGGACAAAACCCACATTTTGTCGGGTTAAAATCCGCCTATTACCCACTTTTGAATTGGTTATACTCCGATTAATCCTCATTTTTCTTGGGGAAAACCAGCATTTTTCCGTCAAATTCCCCAGGTCACAGGCCCAAAAGCTAAGCCAAAAACATGGGCCAAAGGTCAATCCGGTGAACATGGCGCAACCGCACTCCATGTTGCCACAACCCGCGGTGATCGAAACGAGGCCAGCCAGAATGCCATTGCACAAACCTGAACGAAACGTCACGATTTCGAGGTGGATGACATCATCAAGAATGAGGATCCCTAGGCGAAACCTTGGAAAGACTCTGGCGAGATGAGACCTAGGCCAGACGGGTAGTATCCGATCTTGATTTTCGGGTTTTACCCTACGGCCTTTCCATCTACAACCAATGTATTTGGATGTATTTGGAGGTACAAGCTCTGCTGTACTTGTTCACTGAAATCAACCCATTGAAATTTATGGGGTGACAAATGGGGCCTCACAAAAATCAGCCGCTTGACTGGCTGTCAAATGGTCCCTTCTCAGGTCAGCAAACGTGTGGCCTGCTGATGTCCAGTCTATCTACGTGTACATGCATATGTATTTGTACATGTGTAATGTGTCTGCGCAATATGTGTGTATATGATCTAAACGTCTTCATCTCAAAATCGCAATTCATCGCAAAAATCATACTTCTGCCAAACTTTCGAGAATTCCAGGGTTTTCTTTCAAGGGGATACAGTAACCAATTTTCTTTTCCCTGGGAAGCAATGAAACTGCATGGAAATGGCACCAATTGTGTTTGGGGAATGTTTTTGGAAAGGACATTACACAAATCTCGGTTGAGAAATGAAAACAAAGGCTATCTTTTTGGATTTCGGGGTACACATGCTGACTAACACCTGTTGCCCGCTGCTTTGTGGGCCAAGGATGTCTGAAACTCCAACAAATTAGTTTGTACACCCTCTGGCAGTTTAACATAGCTGTGTTTTTTTTATTCTTAATAAGCAAATCATGGAGCCGTAGCTTCCATAGCAAACTGTCAGTTTTCCAGAGGGCATCCTCAGTTTATTCCCTGTTCATGAGTCTTTCTGGTTTTCATGGTTCAATCCCAGCTGCATCCTTTACCCTCCAGTAGTCAAGCTAGAAACCTCCACCTAAAAATTCAGAGAAGTTCGGGGATTTCCCAGCCACACGCTTGCCGAATCCTGGCCTCCCACATCATACTTCTTGGTCAAGAAGTATCGCAAGATGAAGACCGTTAGGCCACCTGACAGCTGAAGATCTGAAAAACTATCTTATGTGCATAACGACCCCAAAAAAGACAGAACAGCTTCGAAATCAACCAATTTCAAGAAATTAGCGGTAAATGCCTTTCATTACTTTTCTGCATCTTTTTCGGAGAAGTACTAGAATTTCGATACAATGGGATATATAGAGGGATTTAATACCAGTTGATGAAAGATCACAGCGCAGAATCTTTTCCCACGCGTGCCATGCTGCCGTCGCGAGAGCCAGGGATGGTGAGCGCTCTCTGCTAGTGCACTGCCCNGCACCTAAAGCAAAAATCCTTAGAACAAGCTGGGATGAAAGCATGTCTAGCGAATGCCCCGCCATCGTCGGGGTAGCAGGGTTGTGGCCAAGGCTCAAACTTATTTCCAAGCAAATCCAAATATCAGCAAACAACTCCAAAGCCGCTCGTGGTTGATGACACTGAGCCAGCTGGCTACATTTTTTACGGAAGGTTACAGTATCGAGCATTTATGGAAAAGTGCAGGCAGGACCCCTCCACGAGAGGACTGCCAGGAACGAAGCTCCACCGTTGCAGCAAGCAAGGCAAGCCACCGGAACGAAGCTTGTAAATCACAAGTTGATGAAAGATCACAGCGCAGAATCTTTTCCCACGCGTGCCATGCTGCCGTCGCGAGAGCCAGGGATGGTGAGCGCTCTCTGCTAGTGCACTGCCCNTGCTGCAATAGATGCTGTTTGCAATTCAAACAGCTATCCAATTTGTAGTCAGGTCTGCTTTGGTTCGATTGGGATCACACAAGGACAAAGTAACAGGACAAGCGAAAGCATCAAGCACCCTGAAGCAGGCCAAATATGGTACTACAAAACATCAACATCAAGCCAGCAGATTCAGCTAGAGTAGGAAAGGAAACCTCTAAAAGCTTCAACAGTGCAGGCGTTGTGCTGACACAAAAACTAAAACTGAAATGGCAGAATGACATCGGATCTATGCCCCTCACTAGCTGGTTCAAAAGAAGCTGTCAAAGANAGTGCAGGCGTTGTGCTGACACAAAAACTAAAACTGAAATGGCAGAATGACATCGGATCTATGCCCCTCACTAGCTGGTTCAAAAGAAGCTGTCAAAGATTTAATACCAACCAGACGGGTTCTAGCCACTAAGCATGGAGGCTAAGTCCCCGGTGAGCAGCGCTGAAAACCCCTCTGCTTTCCATTTGAAAAAACGGTTGGTTTTCGTTGGACTTCCCGGCTCATGGAGTGTGACAATCCCCAATTTACTGGATAGTATAATCCCATTTTCAATCGTCAACCAACCATCATCTATCACTTATGTGATAGTCTATGTTTGGGTTTGATAATTAAACCCTGCAAATGCTGGTCGAAACCCAAGTTAAACCCCATGAAATCATCATTTGTCCTAGTTAAATCCACATGTTTTAATCTTTGGTGCTAGAATCCTTCTCTCTCTGTATACATATATATATATAATCATATATATACATAGATAGATACTGCAGAGTATATACATTATATACACACACATCATATCTTATCTATCATGTAGCAGCCACTCCTCGCCTGCTGCGGCCGCCAAAGTAGTGTTCATGGCCACCTGGGCCGCTAGCGCACCATCGTCGCCGCCCTTCATGGTCAGCGTGCTGCCGGGGTTGAAGCCATACCAGCCGAACCACAGCGCAAAGGTGCCGAACCTGGTTGGAGCTTCCCCGGATTAATAAACCCCCTAGGCTGTGATCAAAACTGGGCACCATTGAAGTATCAAATGATCTTTGGGGGGAGAAGTTTATTGAGAAGTCTACAAGTTTATTGGGGCGAAGTTGACTGGTCGACATGGGCGTTTTGACTAATGATGGTGGAAGTTGAGTTCAAACAAAATAGGAGATACTCCCCAAATGGTCATTTTTTTAAAGGGGAAAATGATGATGATCGATTGGAATTCAGGGGGTTTCCGCCTACAGTTTCAGACAAATAGATAAAAATACCTGCATCAATAATTCCGCCAGAAAAAAATAGGGTACAAAAAATATCAAAAAATCATATTCCATTGGATAACCCATAGTACCTCCCCCATGTTTCTGGTGTGAAGTCCCATTCTTCCTGGTGAAATCATCATTTTGGCTGGTGGAATCCACCCATCCATGGCCAAGGGACACCACAAGCGGCAGGTTGTGCGCCTCGAAGTCATCCGGCTGTTCGAAGCGCCCCTTGCGAGGCCCCAGGACGATGGTGCCGGCGAGGCCCGCAATGCCGCCCGTCAAATGGACGATACCTTGGTGGTCAGGGAGGCTGAAGGGAGGCAGGGAAAACCATAGGGGAAAACCATGGGGGGAAAACCATGGAAAAATGGGGGAAAATATCGAAAAATGTGGGAATCACTCAATCGCCCAGGGTTGGATTTTTGCGGCCAATGGATGCCAATGGTGTTTTTTCAGTTGGATCTGGATGAAACATAAAACCAGAGGCATAAGAAATTGGGTTGAAATTCGACACCCAAGAAAAGTTGGAGAATTAGAAGCCTGACGACAACTTGAACCAACACCTGGCTTCTATTTTGTGTGGGTCATCCACACTCACATTGTGGCTGTAGCCCACGATTGAATCCCAGTGTCCAAAAGATAGTCGCGCATAAGTCATGTTGTAGTCACCAGTTTCTTCATACTCAGGAAAAGAAATAACAGTCGCCTTTGAAAAAAAAAAAAGCATGTCTGGTAATTTGATAAGACCACAATTTATGCAATTTGCTGACGAAAATATGATACTGATATTTTTCAAACAAACATGGAAATTGAGGCGTTTCATATTCTCACATGTTCAGGCGAAAGCAGGTCTTGGACAGCGTCAATTTCTCTCATTGCTTTTTTTGATGTGCTGATTTAGGCTGAGCCGTTTTGGCAGTATCAGCATACCATCAAATGATATTTTCTGGGAAACCGCAACATCAAAAAAACTCATAGTTTCTCCCGAAAAAAAAGGGTCATAAGATCATCATCTAAGTCCGTATTTCAAAAACTGGCGAAGCTGAATTCCCATAGTTCAACCCATCCCCATATCTTGCGAAGCTCAATTCCGATAGAGTTTCATAAACGGCATGATCGAAAGATTCATATACCATAAACCATAGTTCACCCAGTTGTGAATCAACTTTGCTATCTTAAATCCAAAGGTTTTTTCCCACTAGATTCCATTAAATCACCATTCAATCACCATATGTTTCGATTTTTCCCATGAAATCTCAGTAAATCACCATAAATCACCATCTTTTTCTGATAAAATCGATCTCAAGCCACCCCTTAAAATGGGGGGCGCTCCAAAAGGCACGACCGCCTCGCCGAGTCGCCACTGCCTGCGAAGTCCATGTAGCCAGCTCCGGGGCCTCCCTCGCTGGCCAACCAGCCCACGCCCCAGGTGGCGCTGACGACCATGGGGTAGATGAAGCTGGTCATGACCTGTCGATTTTTGTATCGTAAATGCCATGTTAAACTATGATAGTTGGGATAAGATATGGGATAATCTATGGGATAGTATATAATAATTTGTGTGTAGTATGGGATGAAAGATCATATCACCTAGAGTAGATGTGGAAAACCCACCAGAAATGTAGATCTTTTGTTCCGAAGGGGAAACCATGGATTGTGATTTTGTTGCGAATGCAAGAAATGACACATGAGACTTGGGAGAATATATGAGATCATCATATGGGATCATATATATATGTATAATAATAAGTGTATATAATGTATATATATAGTGTAATATGGGATCATAACGAAAATATCATATAAATATATAAGATATATATGATTATATACGTGACAATCAAATATGATGCAAATTGGCTACACATTGAGAACTACTCAGTTTGTTGCGGCAAAACTGTATCCGGCCACCAGTTCACATCTTGGGTGAAATTTCATGTTTTTTGGTCAAAATATCAATGCATCTGCCTCACAAATCACATTTGCTTGGACTTCCAGTATCTCCCCACATTATATCTTGTTTCAAAAAACTACTGAAAATCAGGCTTTCAGACCTGACATGACGCCTTTACCCATGACCAAAATTCTATCGATGCTGTGCAAAACTGTTTGTTTTCAGCTGGTTGATATGTACAGTATCCATATCCAAAAGTATGTAAAAAGAAATTTGCTGGCCGCTCTCCCCTAAATTTCTGGACAAATCCTAAATTTCATACTGTTCGTTGTATAATGTTGTATACGTGCACATATCCCATTCTATCCCAGAAACCAGATCCCTTCTTCAAAATGGGTTCTCACCAACTCACCCAAAATCATCCCATCATCCCATCATGACGTCCGTTAGATCCCAGCTTCTGCCGGGTTGAATCCAGGGAAAAATCCCAATGCTAGCTTTGATGGTCAGTTCCGTGTAAAACCCCATTTTTTGCTGGTTTTGTCCATCTAAAACCTAACTTTTGATGGGTTAGATTCACATCATCTTAACTCCACAATTCCTGTTGGTCAGTTCCCCATTCACCCAGAAATCAAGTCCTCAAACCAAGGTGCAAAGGCAAAAACCGCGTAGGTGGGACCCTTGACCCGTTCCGCCACAGCGCCGCTAACAATGGTGGCGCCCGCCGTGCAGAAGGCCCACTGGAAGAACCAACTCAACATAGTGCCTGGGGTACCAAGTGATTTTGGCCACCTCTGCGGTAAACATGTTTTAAGAAAAAACTGAACGTTTGTTGGGAAAATGGTGAGGCAGTTCAATCATGTTCAAAGTGAAGTTTGTTTTTTGTTGGCAAAACGTCGGATGTGTCTTCTTGTTCTTTTTGGTTGTTTTTGTTTATTCTTTCTTTCCATTTTTCTTCCTGTCTGTCTGTTTGTTTTATCTTTTTCATTCATATTTTTTTTTTGTGTGTGTGTGTGTTTTCTTCCGTTTCCTTCGTGTGTTTTTTGGTTTTTCTTGATTTGCTGCGGTTTTCATGTGTTTTTTCTTGTTTTTCTTGTTTTCGTTCTTTCTTTCCTTTTTTGCTCTTTATCTATTTCTTTCTTTTTTCTTTATTTTCTTTCTTTCTTTTCTTTCTTTTCTTTCTTCCTTTCTTTCTTTTTTTTCTTTCTTTCTTGCTTTCTTTGTTTCTTTCTTTCCTTTATTTCTTTCTTTCTTGTTTTCTTTTTTGTTTCTTATTTTTTTTTCTTTCTGTCTTCTGTCTTTCTTTTTTTCTTTCTGTCTTTTTGTCTTTCTTTCTTTCTTTCTGTCTTTCTTTCTTTCTTTTCTTTGTTATCGTTTCTTTCTTTTCTTTCTTGTCTTTCTTTTCTTTCTGTTCTTTCTTTTTCTTTTCTTTCTTTCTTGCTTTCTTGCTTTCTTGCTTTCATTTGTTTTTTCTTTCAAATCTGTTATACCATATTATGGACATGAACATCGATAAATCCCAGCTATTGGGGGGTGAACAAAAGGGACCAGGGTCTTGACTCAAATCCACTACTGTACATCATATGATATCATATGATAATCCCCATCATATCCCATATCAATCACCATCTTTCCAAGTTAAATCACCAAATTGTCCCTCTTCAATCACCCATTTTTCCCAGAGAACCCAAGGCACTCTGACAGCCCGAGTCGGTGCACGAGGCCAGCGGCTGGATGTTTCCTGACCGCGGCTTGACAAAATATGGATGAATTCACGAGAAAAAATGGTGATTTATGAGGGATTGATATGGAATATCATGAGGATTCGTATGATTTCACTGGGAAAAAGTGTCATTTATATGGAATTTCATGGGATTAAACGAACAAAAATAGGGATTTCACCATCAAACGTGGAGGATTGATCAGCTGAAATGGGGGTTCAAACAGCAATTCATGTGATCTGATGGGAATTAATCAAAAAAGACTGGATTCATAGCAGATTTGATGTAATTTACATAATCGTGAAAAATAGGGATCTTAAGGAATAAATAATGGAATGATTAAGGTGTAAACCAACAATACTTGCATATGATGGAATATGATAGGGATATGATGGGTATTATAATGGGTATTATAATTGGTATTATAATAGATATTACAATGGGTACTATAATGGGTATTGTACTGGGTATTGTAATGGGTATTGTAATGGGTATACATGTACATATATTGTAATATATATATGTATGACGTGAATATAATGGGAACACAAGCAAAAAATCTTATGTTTCCCAGCAATTGGTGATTGACCAGCAACTCATAGTGATTGAACCATGCAAGATAAGGATTCAAGCAGTGAACAATGGATATCGGTCTCTAATAAACTTGGCCATGGAAAATGGCGAATTTTGGATGATTTTCCCAGCTAGAAACCTCCATTTATAGGACATTTTCCATGGCTATGTTAAATAGCCACATGACTTGGATTTTATGTTGACTTTGTGGTCACTTAACGGTCACTTAATGATGAGGATCTTTTGCCCCAGCCAGCCCAGGCCAACATTTCTGCGGCGGCCGCCTGACGCATCACGGGTGTAGAAGTGCTGTCCGACAAAGCCATCGTTACCTCAAGACTCACATGAGCCTTGCTGTTTGATTATGACGGGGAGTTATACTACCTGGGTTATTGGGGATTATCATAACCCATAGTAGAGAAACCAAGCAAGTATAATGAGATGGAATAGTGGTATTCTACATTGTTTGCAGGGCTGGCTGGAGTGAAGTTGGTCTTTCATAGCCTGTTTCCAACTGAGTCGGAGGCACACTGTGGACCCACTTTGCATTGAAAATTGTTGGGTGATTTTCGTGCCGGATACCCAATTTATGGGGATTTCTTCAACAAAAGAAGTGGTATCATTGGTATATCTCATGGGATAGTAATGGAATATGAATGGCACATCAATGGAATATGTGTTTAATACCCTCCAGTGTCTTCAAATATGGTGGAAATCCCCGAGCCAAATGGGCATCTAGATATGGGAACATCATTGAACTAAATGGATCTAAACTAAATGGAAGATTTTCTGCAGCACAGGGTAACCCAAAAATACTCTCCACAACACACAACCAGCAGACTTGCGGGGTAGGAATGCCCCAGTCTGTGGAACTGGGCGCATTGAAAAAAACACCATGACATACCATGACTAGTAAGCACTATAACTATAGGTGGCTGACTTGGGGGTCCAAATGTTTGATGATGTTTGACTGTTTGACTCAGTTCCAAGGGGAGAATCATCCATGTTGTTGAACAGTACCTCCACGCGCACGTGTTTGAAGTCCCCAAATCTATTGGACATTCTCCCAAATTTTGCGAGGGGGATGCCTACAAATACTCACTTGCTGGACATGATCTCGAGAGCCATGTTCAGGTTGAAGCGCCAGTGCTGGATTTACGCCCCATTCTTGTGGGTTTGGTGCTCATCAGTTAAATCCGAATGTGTCATGGTTTGAAGGTAAATCCTAAGCTAAATTCCATGAATAGTGATGAATGCAAAAATATCAGACTTAGCCATAGCCCGCCATACCCAGGTTTACTCTTTTGAAAGATATATGTGTTAAAACATGGTATATGGTTCCACGCTTTCAGACCGTTGCAGGTCTCAGGCTTATTGCCCGCGTTTTGCAGAAACAAGCTGTGAAAACGATACAATGTTGGGCGTTGGAGTTCTGTCACCTTCGCCTCATCATGGTGATGGTTTATGGTCATCACATCATGGGAATCCTTATGTTGGCCATGTTTAATCCCGGATTTCATGGTGATTATCACCTTCCTCCATTCAAAAACAACTAACCCATGTTCTGAACGTGACAAAAATGTTTCAAACTTGGTGAATTAGAATTAATGGTATATATAAACAATCTATAGTGAGATCGGTTCATAAACCAACAAACATTTCACTGGGGGATCTATGTTTCACCCATCAAAAACCATAGCACCAAGGCACCGAAGAGCTCGGTTCCAGTCTTGCTGCCGTAGGCGATCCCCCAACCCAGGAGCCACCAGCCGATGGTTCCCACGCAGACGTTCACCTGCAAGGGGCAAAGAAAGGGGGGATCAACCATGGATTCCTATGAGAACATGGTGATACAACATGCTAAAACTGGACAACCATGGGATTTTGATTGATTTTTTGGGGTACCATGATTTTCAAGACATTGATGGCGAATATCAACCAACAAAACACGAATGATGCAGGAAGTACGAATCATTTCTTGGTCCAGAAGCAATACAATCTTAGCTCCTCATGTCTTTGCTATTGATCTTCATGATTCTCTACAGTCTCTACAATGCATATGATACACTACACATCTAATCCCCGCTTCAAGTGCTCCTTCCAGGGTTCCCAAGGTGCTCACCAGGGATTTTGATCAGTTCAGATCATCCTCTAGGGACCCAAGATTTGCCAATTCCCAGTAGCAACCATGAACCAAGTTATGGAATATCCTTGGCTACAGATGGGCTATAGATGGGTTATGGGGTATAGGTCAGAAATGGGTTTTGACTCAGGATGCATATCCAGGATATCCATAATGGTGTGAAAGACAGAGGATTCCATCGCTTTTTACCAACCAAATCACCTTTTTGTAGGATCAACAAATCGTCAATCCCAATTTTGCTTCGAGTCATTAACCCATATTGACCCAATATTAACCCAATATTAACCCATATAAATCCCATGAAATCCCCTGGTTATTATCATGTGGTGTTCCTCTTCAACTGCCCCCTTTCCCAATGGCCAAGTTCTTCATCAGCACATTGGAGGCGTTCTTTGCGCGGCAGCTTCCAGTCTCTAGCATGGCGAAGCCCGCGTGCCTACCATCGGAGTTGACCATCAAAATATGGAGGTTTTACCATCAACAATCTAGATCTAATGATCAAGCTTTGGGATTGAATCATCAAGAATGGAGGTTTAACTATCAAAACTGGCGCTTCACCAATTGAAAATTGCGGTTTAACGGTTTAACCATCAAGAATGGAGGCACAAAATCATTGGCAGTGGGCATTTAATCATCGAGAACGGAGATTCGACGATCAAGGTGGGTTCCATGATCAAGAATGGATATCACTTGACTATCACAAATGGTGGTTTAACAATCAAAATGGTGGATTAACTATGCCATCAATGGTGGAACCATTAAAAAAAACTGCTTTAACCATCAAACATGGGGAGTTTATCATCAAAATGCATCCTGCTTAGTTGTGGATGATTCAATGCAGCAAAACCGAATGCCATAAACCTCCGGGCATGCTTTGTACCACCCATTTCTGGTAAGTCATTGGGCATCGTTGATAGCATCGGGGTTACCATGTCAAAAAAAGTGCCCAGGAAATGCATTTTTTGCAGGGCCAAATAGATCTCATCCATCCCAACCGAACTTCCACAACGGTGTCCCGTGAATCGTTTCTGTGCCAAGAGGCATGAACATCACCAGGCTACCGCAAAGGCAAAGCCAAAAAGAGTCCAAGGCCTGCAACCCGGGCATGATATAACCAACCAAAATGGGCACAATACCCTCTGGTTACTTAACATAGCCATGGAAAATGGCTGATTTTGGATGACTTTCCCATTAAAACCTCCATTTCTACGTGCTTTTCCATGGCTATGTTAAATAACCAGAGGGTAATAAGTTGTAATAAGCATACTCAAGATAAACGGATCTCTACTACGTACATCATATAATCCCGTCCCCTGCCCAAACATAAATCAGACATATTGGGACCCCCGAAATGAGAGGATCCAATACTTTAAACCAATGGTGTTTTTGGAGGAATGTTAACAATAGTGGCACTGTGGGGATACCCAACCAATAATGACAACAGTCCAGCATTTCACTTATGTGTGGTTCAACAAATGCTAGTCACACGGGACTAGAATATGAACCACAAATGACTTGGTCAAAATCAACTGCTTGGTCCCCTTCGATAAAACTGTGAGTCACTTGGGAATTCCTAGCTCGAATTCCACAACGAAAATAGAGCCTTTCAACCTCTGTGCTTTCTCATATCATAGCTTGGCAGTCTTGGATATATGATATATTGCAAAAAATATGTTTCATCAGGTCTTCTCTGGAGAGTATATTCTGTCCTCATTGATGCGGTGATGCGGCTAGAAATTCACCCATTCACCGGCCATTGGTGAAATCGTTCCGCCAAGTTCACCACCGTGGTTATAGCTGCCATAGCTCAATGATCACAACGATAAGTTATCCTACTGCAGAACTGAAAGACCTGATGATCAACGAATTGAATGGGATTTCCCATGAAATTCTCCATTTAGAGATGATTCTTTCCCATTAAACCCTCCATTTAGAGATGATTTTCCCTTGAAAAGCTCCATTTGTTGGGTAATTTCCCAAGTTGAAACCATCACCTTTCGATGGTCCTCCCTTTTTTGCGTCCAAGGGGCTCCACCGAGGGTGGCAGGTGCTGCTTTCAGCTTGTTGAACTGGCCGAGGATCATCCGAGAGGGTGTGAGCGTTCAAATGGATATCACCTTTGGTAAATCAACATAGACCCTGCCATTCATCGGGCTTTGAAAGATGAGTTTCCACACGAAAATAATGGGATTTTCAGGGTCGAACTGTGAATTTACCAGAGGATCCAGAGGGTAACCATGATTATAAACCACCATGAGATGGCATATAACCCCGAAAACTACAATTCTACATCCAACAACTGCTACAGTAACCATGGTGATCTAAGGTGCCCAGGATTCGTGTAGGTGCCATGACTCTGGGTATGACAAGTCTGGTTGGCAAATGGATGCCAAACGATCATCAACTGTGGTTCCTTCGGTCTGAATTCTTTGACCCATCACCATTTGGGTTTGTCTGAATATAGGATATCTTAATAAAATCCAGCGGTTTGCTGTCATTTCCCCATGTAGAATTGTTTTTTCTGGTGGAAAACCTGCATGGAGTGGTCTTCAAATTCATCCACTGACCAATTTTCTTGAAAACCAATTTGGAGATTTCATGAGATTTCTGTTACCCTCTATGAAACTAACATAGTAATGTATAATTTCACCATAATGCACCATTTCAGATCATATGTTCCTCAGGGAATTATGGATTCACAGGGGCCTCAATGTTGGCCTCGGCCACTGTGACATAGGAGTTGAGCTGTAACCTGAGATGCAGCCCTCCGCTGCCGGTTTTTGGGATTAGATTGCATAGATCGAAGTGGTACTACTTCTCCACTGCTGTATATCATCATGATCACTCATTAGTGTTGTAGGGAAGTAGGTACCCTCTGGTAAACTATCATAACTATGGGAAATCACCATTTTTAATGGGAAAATCCACTATAAATCACCATTTTCAATAGCTACGTTAAATTACCAGGTTTTGGCCTTCGAAGGGTAGATCTATGGTCATCAGGAATTGGATGATCATGTTCACCCGCAGTAACGATGTAACCTGGGAGGGAACTGATGTAACCCCCTGATGAATTGCCAGGGTTCATCCGGCCCTTCTCCAATCAATCTCAATGGATTGCTACAATACAATGTATAAATGAATGTGCACATGTAAATCAATGTGATTATATAGATTTGTTTCTATTGGGGAAATACATGGAAATACTATCAATGCGGGGAAATACTATCTATAAATAAAGGGTGTAAAGAATCATATCACAGATAATACCGATTTCAGGATGATCCCCCCAATGTTTTAACATCTTTTAACCATCATTTATCGCTCGAATTCACCCACGGCACCGTCGTGCTTCGGCGGTTTCGGCTTCAACCAAACGGTCCTCTTGCACCTGCAAATGGCCAAAACCCAGGTTTTTTGGATGGTTCGCCACTCAATGGGATATTGCTGGGATTATATTGGGATTGTAATGGCTTAATAATGGCTAATAATGGTTATGGGAATCTTTAATAGCATACCCTCTGGTTGTGACTAACGGTTGGCGAACTGGAGAATCACAATTTTCAATAGTTTTATTGATCAATGGGGCCTTCCATGGCTTTCTGACAAATAACCACATGGTACAGTACTCATTGGGCTTCCACCTACAATCTACCATCGTTCATAGGAAAAACATATGACACATGTTCAAGCCCTACATATACCCTCTGGTAATTTAACGTATAGCTATTGAAAATGGCCATTTATGCCATTCATAGTTGATGTTCCCATTAAACATGCTTGATTTTCCATAGTTATGTTAGTTTACCAGAGGGTACATTGGAAAATCATCATGAAATTGTTCGAACGGCAAATAATCATGTTTTTTTCTATCGATCAATTCGCCATGGCATCCGTAGCAAACTGTTAAATAACCAGAGGGTAATCATTGGGATTCACTGGGTTGAAGAATAAGAGGAAAACAGCCAGGAAACTGTGGTCAGCATCAGCCAGGAGGGAAAGCGTCTCCAGAAACCATTGATCCACACGTGATGCGGCTGAAATCTAGGAGATCCATCGGGGCACCCCAGGATTGGATGCTTCCAGTGGCTTTCGAATCACAGCGAAGGTGTTGGTCGTATCCTTCTCTTCTTGTCCCCATTTCTCGTGTCTAGCCGTAGGTGTCCACAAAGAAAGTTCTAATTGCGAATACGAAGTATTCCTCCATTTACACATCAAAATTGACCCATTTTAAGCAACCCAAAAATGGATCGCTTGCGCTTTACCATGCCCCATGAAGTCCCATTGAATCTGCTGATTTTCAGCCAGATGATCCCCAGTTCGGTTGCCCACGGGCCCAATCGCTAGAAGGCCTTGATCAATTCGCGCTGCTCAATGATCTGATTGCGCAGTGCTTGGATATGGGCCTGCCAGCAATCCCTCTGAAGCGATTGTACTGGGGTACCTGCATGAATGGGCCATTTTCGGGGTCTAGATGTTGGTCATATGTGGTATATTGTGGTATAGTATAGATACTTGTAAGTATATACTTATACTGTGTATATATATATATTATATATGGATGCACGAACCTACAAGGACCATGGATGCTTTGTGAGATCTTATTCCATGATCGCCAGGTCATGGAGCTTCGGTCGCACCCGCAGCGCCTTTAACTCGGTGACACCGGGCTGCCCATTGGCAACTCCCACCTCGGAGCGTCGGAGCTGTGGATGGTCCGCTGGTTCCATCGTGTTCCTCTACTGCAGGTACACCTCTAAAGTGAGGAACTCCCCCAAAAAAAAACGGATCATCTGTGAATGCATGAAAAGAATCAAAAACATGAGAGATTTACGATTAATCTGTCAATCCAAAATGATCGAAAAAAAAATATCTGTGACCCACTGATGGTTTGAGACCCTATTTATGACCAGCCAACCTGTGCCCCATTGAGCTTCCCCGGCGGAGAACAAAGCTACAAGGCTAAGACCTGCGGAGAACAAGACAATCAGAGATGTTGGGGTAATTGTGAAGACAGTTCTTGCTATTTGTAATTTGTCAACATGGGGACTTTTTTTTTATATCAAGATGGGGACAAAGTTGGGTAATTTCCTGAAATTGGTGCCATGTTAACGACATGATTTGTACGAAAAAAAAATGTCCAACTATGTCCAACTTAATAAAGTTGCCCGGTAATTCAACAAATCTCTCAAATTGGAAGAATTGCGCTTTGAACAAAAATTGGCTTTCCAATGGGCTGGAAAATTGCTTTCCCAGCCAAAAGTTGGAATTTTGCGGCATCCCACATTTCCCAAGTTGGAATGACAAGTTTTCAACCGGTAAGCACTTTCACTGGAAATGGCAAACTTGATATAGTTCAGTTGGGGCCCATGCAGCTTGAGTTTCAAGAAAACGAGAAGAAATCTGGATCTTGGACTCATCCACCGCAGCAGATTGGCTGGATTGATTAGAACAAATCCCAAACCTCATTTACGAAGCCATTCGTGAGGTCGAAAAAACAATTCTCCAACAAAAAGCCGACTTAATGAGCCAAGAAGCTCCGCATTGCAGTGCAAACTTCGCACGCTCGGCTGGAAGTGAAATGAGCCGAAGATTCGCGTGCTACGGGCGGGCGATTAAAATGGATGCGAAACACCACGAAATTGATGGTTCAAGGCAGTTGAAGGAACCCTATATTCTGGAGCACGTGACTTTAAGAAGTCAGATGCAACTATTCTAAAACCCTGTGAAATGCTTGCCAAAAGATATGTCTGAAAGTAAATGACCATCATGAGATAAACCATTGGAATAGGTGGAACTCTTGGAGGTCCCCAAGTGCAGCCCTCGCAGTGGGACATGGCCGCCTTGAGACGATCTTTGGGTGGCCCAAGTTTGTGGGACTGAGAGACCCCCAAACTGAAGATGGAACACAAAAGAATGGTCCTCTCCATCACAGTACTATTGAATGTGATGGCTATGTGCCTCTTCCTTTTGATTTTAGAAGTGCCTGGTTCACCCTCAGTCATCCGCAACCTACCGATGGGTGGATGGTTATCTCGGATTCATCCACAAATCCTGTGAAACCAGTTGGTCTATTTCCACCACCAACTCATCAACATTCATCAACCATCGTTTGTGGGCTGCATACTCATTTCATCTCATTTCTCTAGGTTCGTACCCCATGCTTGGTGCTTATTGAACCCTATGCATACATACATACATGTATAATACAGTCAGTATATAGTGTGTAGAGAGAGAGAGAGACGTCGAATTTCCGGTGGTTAAATTGCCATGCTTTATGCGGAAAACCCAATGAACCACCAGAAATCCCTTCTGCTCAGCCCAAACCATGAACCCTCCACTTTTGGCCTCCTTCAACACAAAGTAGGTCTCGAACATGTTCCTCGTTACTGTGCGCAACACTGGATTGATCATGATTGATCCATAGCCAATGTTCGCAGATTTGTTCAAGTGGTTCGTACAAATCCCCATAAACTGGCAACAGCAAAGGCAAAAGCAGCAGACATAAAATTAGGAAAAAAACAAACGGAATAGGAAAAATAAGAAATAATTGCCCTCCCTTAAAGTATTAAGGTTTACCCCGGATTTATCAGGATGTTTTAGAAACGAATTGTGTTGTTCCCACAAAATTCAGGCGAAATGACCAGCTCAGACTTGTAAACGACATTTAAGTGCCATGACAGCTGCATGGAGCAATTGAGCATTGACTCATTTTCATATGGAAATCTTTAGCCTCATGGTTCTTGCCGTCAAATACAGGGTGTCCTACAAAAAGTTGCTTCAACCAATTCCCAGATGCAGAGACCAACCAAAGCAAGCATTTGTTTGATAGCTTGGCCCTCCCGCGTACCAAGCAGATGACCATCCCACCCAACTCCCAGTGTAGTCAACCTAGTGATGAAGACATGCCAGGGGTGCGACACATACGGATTCATACATTGTCATTCTTTTTGAACAGACTTTGACACTATGGATATCATATCAGTAGTTGTAGTACTTGTTCCATCAAGATACGCATATCAACTTCTTGAGACAATACACCATATGCGCCCCTATCTCATCTCATTCTACTAGTTGCTGGTTACCGATTGCCAGCAGATATGGGGTAGTTCAGAATCCCCTCTGACTCACCACCCTCACAGGACCAACGTCATCGACATTCGTGTTTTTTTTCTCCAGAGCTGTTAGGCCGCATGACGCGAAAAAACACACCGTATTGGCCGTCCTATGTACATACATATGTTACATAGGTCATACAAATACATACTATATCATACTATATTTACACAATATAATACAATATAATACAATATAATATATTATAGTATATTGACTTTAAAAGTCAAAGCCAACAAAAAACAACATGTATCTGAATGTGTATATATATAATATAATATATTATAGTATATTGACTTTAAAAGTCAAAACCAACAAAAAACAACATGTATCTGAATGTGTGTATATATATTATAGTATACCCACATAACAGCACAACTATACATACATAGGTATGCACGTACACAATATTGAATGTAACACGTATATAGCATAGTTCATGTGTACTTTGTACTCCCGTCCTCCTAATATTGAATACCACCGGTACAAAAGCACGATTCTTGGCATTGTTTAACATTGGAGGGAAGGGATTATGTTAATTATATTATTTGTAGTGTATACATACTTAGTCCATGTTCAACGATAAAAATCATTATGTCCTCTTTATCTTAAGTATTCCCCAAAGATTTCTCAGATAGTCCTAAATACGGGTCAATGTCTACATGGATACATCTGCCAAGCATCGCCAGGTTCATAATGGATGCGGGCATGGGCCTTGGGACATTGCCGCGGATCCATTGGTTTATCATGAATGCAGATCTTTTATTTCGGAGAAAAATCCATGAATTTTCATATACTCTATCTATATGTTAGACCTATATGATATGGTATTTACGGATTCACCCCAACTAACATGTTATAGACCTTACCTTAAACAGGAGGTACAAAAAATAACGACGTTCCTCTATATTAATTGCTGATGAACATTTAGTCGAACTGACAGTTGGGGGATGGTGAACTACCCCTTCTTTTTATATCCCTATTATAGTTCCATGATGAATCCCTTATTCCACTTGCGAGATTATAGTAAGTACCCTCTGGAAATCAAACGTGGCAATTGGAAATCATTGGAAATCATTGGAAATCATTGGAAATCATTGGAAATCCCGTATAAATGGAGGTTTTAATGGGAAAACCCCCTACAAATGGTGGATTTTCCATTGCCATAATTGATTACCAGAGGGTAAATTACCATTGACTTAGAATATCTTAGAATAGTATCCCACCTTAGAAATCATATACCCTCTGGTTTCCTCTGGTTATTTAATAGGTGAATCACCGAATCACCATAAATCAACTATAAATGGGCCATCTATACCATAGCATGCTAAATAAACCAGAGGATAGATATAAATCATATACTGTACATGGAGCTTTTCTGAAATGGGCGTACCTCCAAATCATGCATTTATAGATGGGATTTTCCATCATAAACCATGCATTTTGGGGATTTCCCCATCTATGGAAACCTCCATGTATTCCATAATCATCCCATTATATTATAATATAAATTATAATTCCATTAAACTATAGTTCCATTAAACCACTATAAATCCACTATAATCCCACGAAAATCCCTATACACAGATCATCATCAGCTAGTCGTTGAAGCCGAGCAACACACTTGGCTTCTCCCAGGCGGGCTCGTGGATGACGCTCCTCTCCGGCCACCTGGACGTTTCGTCGAGAAGGTGGGGTCCCAAATGGGGAAAACGTTGTGGGATATTTCAACATATTTCAAGATGAAGCCACGAATTTCAAGGGGACAAATATCATCAAGATGCTGGGGATGGCTCAAAAAATGCTCATTGGTTTTCCAAAAAAATATGGCGATTTTCAAAAGGGAACATGATGAAATCAGTGGATGAAATGGCTTCAAACCTGGGATGATTTGGGGTGGGCAGGAGTTTGAAACCTCAAAGCCTGAAACTGGGAGAATTTGACTTGGACAATTTTTCGGGTACACCATTTTGAAAAACCGAAAAAAATATGGATTGATTGAGGGGGAAATCGCCGGAAACACCATCCGTGTTTGTCCAATCAGTCTTCAGGGGAGGCCGGAAACCCTGCAATGTGCTTTCCTTCGAACCAAGCTTGGGAATGATGTCATTGGCTTTCTGGCCCACTATTCCCTAAACAGATGTCAACCATCAACAATTGAATCAAAGGCTGCTGCTGAAACCACCACCCAGAGAAACATCAAACTGTTGGACAAACAACCCATGTGGTGAACTGCCCCGCAGACTCCTTGCTGGCTACAGGATCGCTGTAGGGAAAAAAGAAAACATGGGTTTCCCTGCTTTTCAGGACGTTGATTCCTGAAAGTGTTTGTTTTGTGGTGAACTCGCTCTTCAATATCTGGGTATACCATTGATTGTACACAATCTCAGCAAGATTCTACTAGTTATGCCGGTGTTCCACAGCTGTATCCGCTGTCCGCTTTGTGGATAGCTACTTTAATGTCCCTGAAGTGTAGAATAAGGTGGGCTGCGGTTTTGGACATCAATGGAGGCCCCCAAAGCATCCTACAAATCAGAAGAACTATCAAGAACTGAGAATTTAATGCATGATATCTTTGGCTTTGCAAAGACCATTACCTGCATGGACGACATATTCTTCTCCAAGTCAAGTTGTTTCCTTTACTCGTTTCTCTTGTTTTCTAATCTTTCCCACTGATATGAAATACCACCCAATGGAAACCATGGTTTCGTAATATTTGATCTATTCATTTGGGGGTCCATATGGAGGTTTCCAAAAATGGGGGTACCCCCAAATCATCCAAGTCATTCGACCATATTTCAGTATCGCAACCTATGGTTTTGGGGATCCGGATTTTAAGAAATCCCCGATAGCAAGGGGACCACCCGCTCTATCTCCAGTGATCTATTTCTGCACCTCTCAGGCAGGGCAGCCGCCTCAAGGTCAAGTTGATCAGTTCAAACTCAGTGCTGCTTTTGACTCAACAAGGGGAATGCCCCAAGATTTGGCTATGCTTCTAATGGGCAAACAGACCTCCCCAATCATCAGGATTCGAAAAGCGTTCATCAACTCCCAATTCTTCGGAGTCATTAATCATCACATTTTGTTGGTGAAGTCATGTTTCCGGTGTTTCAAGGTAAATCATGGCTTTGTCGGAAAATCCTGAAAATCTGTTTTTTCCCTAGATCCCCATTTCAATGGCTATTTGGATCTATTTGGTGGTATACACCATGTTCAGACAATACGCAACTGTGGCACAGGCCGTCCAACTCCCAGAAGTTATGGCATACACTCCGGTAATCAAACATGGAAAATCATCTACCAATGGTGGATTTCCCATTGCAATGTTTTATTACCAAAGGATACAAAAAGTGATGGAAACCATTGTAAATTGTGAAGGATCATTTCAGATCACATCCTGGAAGGACATGTCAATTCGGGGACCACATTTGCGATGCATTCACTGATCGGCCAGTGGGATCATGCCAGTGGGTTTACGACCGGAAATGTGTGACAGCATCAAATTATGACTTGACATGGCACCATTGCACGAATTAAAGTACTTTATAGGAAGTTACGATATGTTTTATGATGTTTTATGTTGACTTTATAATACTTTAATTATAAATGTTGATTTCATGATTGGGATCTTCTGTGGATTTTGTGGATTATACGGCTTTTCAATTTTGGTAGAACCCCGTGCATCATAGTTGCTTTACAAATCCCCATTTTGGTGGTAGATCAAGCCTCAGCTAGATCTTTGAATCCGAACCGTACTTCCTTTCGTGAATCGCAATACAAACCCTAAATCCAATCCGGTTATTATTATCTGTTACTATAATTCTCAATAATTTTCCCATTAAGACTGCCATTTTTGATGGGTAAGAGCCTAGTTTACCAGCTCTGGTTCCAGCCCAAAACTGTAAGTAGCCGAGTGCCCGCACTCGCCGCAGCTGGACTCCCACCCTGTGCCTTCCGAGGCATGCATGGTCTACGGATCTTCGCCAGTAATATTGCCATTCTATGATATTCCATGATATTCCTAACAATTTGGACAAACCTCCATATGTGTATTACATGTATGCCAAGATTGTGGGTCCCAGCGACCCAAAAGGCTGCGCTTTGACCTATCAAAGTATCATAAGAATCACAAGAAATTGACACCATCAGGCAGGAGGTTTCTTGTGGTTCCTGCAAGACTTCGTATAAGTTCATGGCACTTAGAACGACGAAAGTCAAGGGCGATCAAGGGCGTTGAATATCTAGCCCCGGCTCCCAGCCTCCATTGCCGCGTGACACCAGAGAACATGCCGCAGGCTTTGTGCCGATCTGCTAGACCCCACCAAGGTGGCTGGGGAGAAAAAAGGTATATTATCTTGCCCTACCACATTGTAACTTTTCCCCCTTGAAAACTACTATGAACCCATTGAAATTTGTTGATTTCAACAAGAAAAGCCTCTTCGGAACTCCGAACCTGTTTTGTTGGGGTTCCAGGTGAGTTTTCAGGAGTGTGTGTGTGTGTGTGTGTTCAGCAGTGTGTATACTTGTTGGTGGTAGGATTGTGTTGAACCTTTCTGCTCGAGTTCTCATCAGTGATGACATTTCAACCTGGCGCAAGGAAAAAGTGATGGATGGCTTCAGAATCAAACTGTGAGGACAACAAGACTTCTCAGTCCAGCAGTCCGTCCAAACTCAAGGCTGCTCTTCCTTCGGCTGCAACCAGGTTCAACTTTTTGGATGTTAACCCTGCTTATGAATAAGCGTAAATCCCGTATGTTCACTATTAACTGAAAATCTGGAATTGTGATTTTGACCCTTCTTATGAATAAGGGTAAATCCCCTTATCTTCCCTACTAATTGAAGATCTTCAATGTGATTTTATCCCTTCTTTTGGATAAGCGTAAATTCCCGTATTCTCCCTATTAAATTAAATGAAGATCTTGAATGAGTGCAATAGTTTGGGGTTGGGCGGGGGATTTTAACCCTTCTTGGCTGGTTGATGGGAATGGGGCCTGGCTGGTTGGAATGGCAAGGCCGTGGGGTTGTCGAGACAACCCCTCCGCCTGGCACTAAGTTTAGACCACCTATGTATAAAACTGGTGTAGTCATTGGAGATGGCTTATGGCTTTGTTTTACCATGAAGTGGTTGGGTGAATCGTTGTGAATGTTGTCCAGTTTCCAGACCACCGGCATCTGCCACCACCCCGTGAAAAGAACATGCCAGCAAGGATTCACCCCGAATCGAGAAATCCTATCCCATCGACATCTAGGTTAAGATCACCTTAGAAGATCTACCATCACATTCTAGTCTATAAAATCGTCTGCAGATCCCATCCAAACTCGAAATCATGTCTTACAGTCTGCTTCCAAGCTCTGATTGCAGTGTCAAACAGGCAGGATGTACCATGAATTGAAGATCTGCTTCCACCCGCCGGGGCACGCACGGCTTTGAAATCAAGCTCAACCATCTTCGCTTCACTGCACAAGAAGATACTGGAATCATTTCTATTAGAGCCCATCTTCCTCTTTAGTGATCCAGCTCCCATTCAAATGTTCTGCCAGCCTTGATTGAAATTTGGAATTTATGCTGATCGTTTGCTGTGATCGAAGTTGTTTTATCAAAACATCTGAAAAGCTCATGTGCAGGCCTTCTATCTCAATTGGTGTTGTATGCAAACCTGTGATTGACTCTGTCAACAAATGAGATGGACATCAGCCTTAAAACAGCTCAATCGCTGGACCGGCGAAGAGTGATCGGTTTGCTCAATGGGGGTTCCCATTTCATGGATAGTGGCAGTCCCCAAGATGTCCAGGGTAAGCTGATAGACGTTTTAATAACCCCTGAGCGAATCATCAACTAACTTGGTTTTTGGAAACTGCCCATTTCCGGCGTAAGCTGCTCAAGAGGAAACAGAGTTGCGTACACACTCCTATTCAAGCTCATTCTCTCCCATCTGCATGCAGGACTGAGACTGTGCTCGCACCCCAATTCATCCCAAATCTGGATAAAACTCGGACCCCACACAATTGCACGGCCTCTGAAATGGTGCCTATTTCCAACTGCACCATGCTGTTGACCCGTTGCAAAGTATCCGCCGACCCCGGCCTTAGCCAAGGCAGGGGCGGCGCCTGGGACCACCGCAGGACACCTTGAGTAGAATGAGTCACCAGAAAACCGGAATGCCAGGAGCTTCTGGGGAGCTATTCAAGCCACAGCCTCTTCCAGGAGCTTCTGGGGTGCCATGCAAGCCACAGCCGTTGTTTTTTAGAGCGTTCAAAGATGCCATTTGGCAGCCGTTAAACGCTTAAAACCCCTAAAATGCGCCGCAGAGGCTTCAGGAGCTTCTGGGGAGCTATTCAAGCCACAGCCTCTTCCAGGAGTTTCTGGAGGGCTATTCAGGCCACAGCCTTTGCTTTTTAGAGGCGTTCAAGGCTGCCATTTGGCACCACAGCCGTTGTTTTTTAGAGCGTTCAAAGATGC